>CM054057.1:676629365-676845919 GCA_028641055.1 Alopecurus myosuroides
CACTGCAGCACCTCCTGTGAGACAGTTCTTACCCAGCAAATAGACCACATATTAGAGCTCTCAATGGAATAATTGCAACCATACTTCAAACTCAATACAAAATTCAGTCAAATAAGTAACACTATACACTAACAGAGATCAATTGTTTGAAAAATAAAAAAGACTCAAGTTTGAGCACACCTACCCCATGCCTCTCACACTTGTAGAACACCCATCCCTTGTGCTTGTCGGTGCTAGAGGTCTTGCACACCACGACTTGACCACATTCGGGGCAAGGAATCTTGGAGATGAAGGTGGACCGGGGGTGCATAGAATAGTGGGTTGACCTTGCGGAGGACATGGCGTCAAAGCATCGGCGGCGTCAAGATAGCTATGGTGGAGGTAGAGTCGAGACGGCTAGGGTTACAGGCAAGAGGGGGAGGGGAAATTTTAGAGTAGAAATTCGCGTGGGAGAGAGAAGTACATACCGGCCAATGCGATTTTGAAATTAAGCCCCGTATCACCTCGATTTCGCAATAAAAACCTTTGCACAACCTCCCTACGCCCTGAGAGCTGGCTGCACACAGCCAAGCCTGCGGATACATCTCTACGCTACTTGTACTGACCTTATACGACCACCTCACGTGTAACACCTGGGGTGTTACCTGTTTGTTTGGTTGCATCATATGCATCACATTGCATTGCACCATGTTTGCATCACAATTGAAAATTTCAAAACAATTTAAACTTTCACCTTGTTTCAAAATTTCCAATTTCAAAAATTCCAAACTAAACCCTATTTGAGAATCACCTAACAATTTAATATCACATTAACAATTTGAGTTGTTGAAAGTAAATTTTAAACTACCTTGTTGTTGTTGTGTTGCAAATTAATAAAATTTAATTATCAACTAAACACCCCCAAAATTTATTTGGAAAAATTCAACTAACAATTTTATTTCAATTAAAATTTAAACTTTGTGAAAGTAATGCTAACATTGCTTTCATTTTTCTGTTTTGAAAAAGTAATAAAAATATTTAATAAAACAATCCCCTCCAAATTCTATTTCCTTCTCCCTCTTTTATCTTTTCCCAAAAACTTGTTCATAATGCAAAAACAAACAGCAAAAAAAAATAGAAGAGAGGGGTGAGCTGAGAGAGAAGGTCAGCCCACCCCATCCTCTTATTTTCTTATCCAGCCCACTAACTTCCTAGCCCACTACCTTTTCCCTCTGTCTTCTTCCTTCGACGTCAGCACCTGTACGAACCTGTCCGCCACCACCCGATCACCTCTCCCTCTCTCCGATTGCAGCCGTACGAGCTCGCCCCCCCATATAACCTACCCCCCTAAGCCCTACTCGCCAACCCTAGCCTCCCTCTCCTTCCCATCCGCCGCCGATTCCCTCCTTTCTCTTCTGCTTCTCTCCACCGAAACCAACGAAGCCGGTCACCGGAATCTTCACCACGCCGCCGCTACGGAGTGTCGGGAGGAAGTCTGGGCGCGGGAATCGTATCGTCGTGTCTTCCCCATCGTGTACGCAGGAGGATCGGAGCCCTAGCCTCTCGGAATGACGCCGGCATGATCTTCTTCTTCCTCTGTTCATGAGCATCTCCGAGGTACAGGATGACTCCTTCACCTGCATCGCCTTCCTTCATCCTCGAGAGGCGTTCGACTACAGCAGCACGTACTCGGTGAGTCCATCTCCCGTTTCCCGTTTCCCCTCCTCCTCTGCCTCGCTTACCTTCTGCCCGCACCGCCGCGATCCAGCCCCGGCCGGCGAGCATCTCCGTTTCTGTCCGCCTCGCTCGCTGTTCGTCAGAACCTGCAGCGAGAAAACAAGGTTCAGTTATTTCAGCTGAAGGATAAACACCCCTGTACCCCTTACGTTCCACGATTCGAGCCATAGCCGCATCGGTAGTACCCGTCGCGCGCAGCCATGAGGGGGTGGGTTCGATCCCCCCCCTCGCGCAACTTTTTCGCGGATTTAACCACGGCCAGGCCCACAGGTCATTGACCGTGTGTGCCACCTCACCCGCACCCACCTCGCTGGCAGCACGGTGGCACTGGCCCCACACGTATTACAGCACGAGTAGACCCACCCGCGGTGCAAAAAGTCCCTGGACATTAAATAAAAATTGCAGAAAAAGTTTAAAACTTCCAAATTGAATATCTCTTAAACAGTAATTCCAAATCCAATAATTTAAACATGTTTCCCACTCCAAATTTCCTGAACTTTTCAAATATGCATTTTGTTTCCTGTTTTGAATTTTCAAAATGCAATTTAAATTTGAATTCAAATAATTCAATTGTAATTTGCAATAATTCATAAATAATTCATACTAATTCCAAATAAGACAAATAAAATATGTTTTTCATACCATTTTGAATAACCTTTTCAAATATAAATTTTGTTTCATGGTTTGAATAATTTAAATTGCCTAAATAATTTAATACTTGTTTAATTCATTTAAATTTGATAAAATCATAACTTGCTCAAAATAAAATATTTTTGAACATGCAAAATATGTTTTCAAACCATCAAAGTGTGAACTTTTCAAATGTGAGTTTGAATTTATGTCTTGAACAAATAAAAATTAAATTAAATTCAAACTTGTTTTAAATCCCTTTAAAACTTGTTTAATATTGTTTAATTCATAATTAAATTACCCTAATTCCAATTTCAATAGTTGAAACATGTAATCCACCCAAAATTTGGTGTTCTAATCAAATATGAACTTTGTTATCTGTTTTGAACAATTTAACTTGCTGAAAACAACAATTGTTTGTGTGACACCCTTAAGGAACTAAAATTCTCTAACTTAATAAATAAAATTTCTAAAATTGTTAAACCTTATTTCAATTGATTCTATTGTTGTTATTTTGTTGTTTCCCTCATCCATGCATCATGCTAATCCACCTTCATCTGTTGATTAGTTGGAAAACAAATAATCTAACCATAATTCATGGGTTTTTCATATGCAACTCAAATTGCATATGGGTCCATTTAAATTTGTTTATCTTGTCAACTAGTTTACCTTGAGGCATCTTTAAACTTGTCATGCATCCATATCTTGATCATGCTGGATCTTTTGCCGTAGTAGTAATTGTTGCATCCGGTGTTTGTTCGAGGTTCATTGCTTCTTCCCGGATAGGACGTTGAGATGATGTGAGCAACGACAAGTTCTGCTACCTTGCGGGATCTCAGGCAAGTATACTCACTTGCATGCCATATGGCTGCCTTTCATCACTTGTTACCGATTCTTTCCGTTGTTCTTTTCTGCTAGCCTGAGTAGTAGTTGTTTCTGTTACGAACCCATCACATGAACCCCTTAACCTTGATATTGCCTCACTACCATACCTATAACCATTGCTTGTAGCCTGTGTCTTACTATCTTGCTTAGGGTTGTTTTGCTCGAGTCTGTTACCCGTTACTTTCTGTTATTACTTCCTTATGTTCCGGGGGCTCGATGTTTAATCAATCAATCAAACATGCTAATGTTACTATTAATAATAAATTTGATGATAAGGCACCGGCAGGAGGCCCTTGTGGTTTTGAGGCCTGCTAGTGTCGACCCTAATAGGAAAAGGGTCTTGTCTACTGATCCATGATGAGCGCACTACCCGCATTTGGGGAGTATGGGCTCCCCCTCAGTTTGACCCGATTCGCATCTCGTCCAAATCGCCTCATTTAGTTCGGGTTTTCCATTTGCTGCATGCATGATCTTGCGAGCCCTTGGATCCCGGGTGGAACTTTCGTAGTCGGCATATAGGGGGACACGGTCTTAGAGTGCTATGAGGGTCCATTTTCTTCTGGGCCCGAGTAGCCGTGCGCCCAAGGTGCTTTGGGCTTGATGCGAAGAAGGGTTGGATTGTGTTGAGTGCCCCGCTTGGTGGAGTGGCCGCTCCATCTGGCGGGTTATTCATGAGTACGGCTAAATTGGTGCAACCCTGCAGGGATAATCTTCTCGAGAAGCCGTGTTTTCCGCGGTTATGGATTACTTGGTGAAAGTACTGGCTAACAAGTACTCAGGACAACTTCAACATAATGATTAACCATGTTACACCCAATGAATAACAACTTGACTAGTAACATGTTTATCCACACAATAACTTGTTTCATCTTAATACAACTGTGTGAGTTATCCTCGGATTGCTTCTTTGGCTAAAGGGGCGAGGTCCAGGATGGGTTTGTTTGGATTTACTTTCTGTTGGTTACTATTACTCGATCTTATCCCCTTTCTGATAGTTGGAATTAATATAATCTCTGTAGTTGGTTAGTGCAGCCTGTTGTCGCTTATTTGCAATAACCCCTCCTTTTCCGTTGATCCTAAAGTATTTGTATCTTGTGATGACTGGCTACGCCGGTAACTTGTGAGTATGGGTTTTATCCCCCTTGCCAGTACTTAACCGTACTGACCCACGAATCTCTTTCGTGGCTGCAAATTCCAAATTGCAGTCAACAGGTTTGAAGTCTGACGACGTTAGCTTGGGAATCCCTCCGGCTTGGCCTGGGCAGGGATTGGACGCCTTCGGTTATCTTCAGGACTCTTAGTCCAATTTGGATCTTGTCCGTAGACGGACGTTTGTTTCTTCCGCTGTTTTTTGGACCTTTGTATTGTATCAGGTGTAACCCCGGCTCGTGTGAGTCATCTTGTATCTATCTGTTCCTGTTGTAATTGTGGATTATTCGTGAACTATTGTAATGTTATCATAAATGGCAACCTGGAATCGGTTATTATGCGGATTTGGCGGGAATGCTGAAATCTGCATAGTGCCCGATCTCGGGGCGTCACATCACGCGTATTGAGCGACTGTATTTCACGTATCTGTATGCATGGTGATCATGCCAAGTAACGAGCTAAAGTCTAGTGACCAGTGATGGATTTTACTCTTGCATGAATCCAAGAAGCAGCCCTAGAAAAACCAATCCAAGAAGGAGGGACGCAAGTACAGGTTGACGCAATGACGGGTTCTGAAAGAAACAGCACTACACTTAGGAAGTTCGGCTAGCTCTAAGAAACAAAGTTACCATGTGTTTTCATTAATCCCGTTGGTTCTAAAATAATATTGCCAGTACATTTATAAAATTGTGGCTCGTATTGTGCGTTTCTTTCTTTCGACACTTAAAACGGATAAGAGGGAGTGTATTCTTTTCCTTATTTCCCCTGCCTTTTCTTGTCTAGGGTTTATGTTTCTCTTTCTATAATTTTCATATAGTTTTCTTTACCATTTTATTATTTTTTATACCTTATTGTATATTTTCACTTTCCTTTTTATTTTTTGTAGTTTCATTTTTCTATTCCACACTTAAAACATGAATATCTTTCGTATTTTTGTTTCTCTTTTTCTTACTTCCAATAGTACATGCATAATTCTACTTTATTTCTATAAAACAACTATTTATGTTGGGAAAAAATGCTAGTAGTTTTTCTTGTTCAAACAATATTAATATAAATGTTATTACACAAATATAGTTCAGATAACATAAATTTTGATATTAAAAAATCATTCAAATATAATAAATGTCTTACTGAAAAATCGTTCATATAAAAAAATATTCGTACTGAAAAATTGTTTAGATAAAATAAATGTTTATAGCGAAAAATCATTCAAATAACATAAATTTTCATACCTTAAAAATGGTTTAAACAACATAACTGTTCACACACGAACTAATTTTCAACTTAAGAAAATGTTTATTCATTATGAAGTTGAATATTCATGTATCTAAAAATATCCATGCATTAGCCTAAAAATTGAAAATATAAATAGATGCACGGTATTTAATTAATAGTGAAAACCAGTTAAATAAGTATACACAAGAAAAAAAAAGGAATCTAGGGTCGAGGAGAAACGGACAACCCCACATGCTATAGGAAAGAAACCATCTAACAGAACTTGCAAGAAAGAAACATGCAAGAGAAATAAGCAAACAACGTGAGAAATGGGCCGAGCCTACAAGCAAGTAAGGGTCAATGCCACAACGTGAGCATATTTCCCGTGATAGATTGATAGATTCGGTGACAAATTCAAACACACACACACAACACGTTCTGAAGGAGCGATGGTATTGCAACCATCACAAGTCTTGACTACTGTACTAGCCACAGATTGTAAATATCACGGTGAAAGGAAATGGAAACGTCTGCAAGTCGGCTACATGCGCACGTGCAAGTGCAACGAATGGGAACACACAGCGGCACCAGAGCGGTCACCATTTGACTCTCGCTTTCGCCATTTGAACTGCTCGATCGGCAGATCGCCACGTACGCGAGCATCAACCGGGAATTCGAAAATTAACAAGTCGCAATCGGGCGCCGTGTCAGGTACGTAGATTATTGGAGCCTACGGCATGCTTGTTTTCGGCAATCCGGAACTTGTAGTAGATGCTCTTTTGTTCCTCGACAGCAGCTGGTCCAACTTTTAGCCGTCAGCCGCTGGTCGTAGACTGACTCCTAGCTAAGTCCAATCACACCACGTCAAGTGGTCTCTCATAAACAGCATTCTCTTGTCCATACCGCGCGACGGACGAGCAATTTGTCAAGGTGACGGCCTCGGGATTTTTGGTTCTGGAAATTATGGCCAGGCATGCATTCACGCACTGTGCGCTCTGTTCGACGGTCCCATACACAAAAGAGGAGAATAAATCCATTCAGTTTGACATATACTACTTGCATGCTAAATGAAAACGATAGTTGAGCATAATGATAAAAGGCAAACTGCATATATACCAATTCACGACCAGTTTAAAGAATAAAAGTGTTATATATATCCTAAACGATCCGTGCGATTCACGATCTGTTTTAACGGATGGATTCGTGTCAACAATACTACTATATTAAACCAAAAGCAAATGAACTCAGGGGGTTCCCCTTCTCGCCCAACGGCGTATTAGCTATGCTTGGTATTTTTTCAAAATTTAGTCACATTCAAGAGCATTTCGAAAGGTGTCAACGGTAGATACAACCTAACAAAACGAAAACTTTCCCAATTTAGCTGTCATTCTACCAAAGAAACCGGTATTTTGGACCTACAATAGAAAGGGGATAATCTAATATCTCCATAAGCATCCAAAACCACCTACTCATTGGTAGTGAAAAAGCAACAATATAGAAATGTTTACGAATGTAGCAAATACCCAAGAGCTGCTTGCCACATAAATCCTCACCTTTCAGCATATTGAGAGAAAGGAAGATAGGATAAGCTTGGAGAAATGTTCATTTGCTGCGATAATGGATGCTTATCGAAAGAGGGGAATTTCATGTAAGAGAAGAATCTTCATGGACTGGCCTCCACCAATCGTAGTTTCGCACATTGCAGATGGTGGATGGTGGTAAAGTGATACCGCATAAGGAGTTTTCCCTCGGAGTGTTCAAACATCAGATCACATATAAATATGCTTTGACATACCTGCACCCATCATATTTATTTTTAGGTATAGCTCACCTTAGGGAAACACCATAAATTCGCTCCTAGTAGGAGTCATACAGATGCGCCACTGCAACCCTTGCCACTTTTTTTTTTTTTTGAAATGGGTAATCCCTGCCTCTGCATCAGAGTGATGCACACGACATTTTATTACAAAAAAAGGAGTATCAAATATTCGGAGGAATACAAAGAGTTCAAAGCTGAAGGAAAACAAAGATAACAGGTTGGCTACATCCCAGCCACTCTGTATCACAGCAGTAGGAATAAAACCCACTAAAACTCGCAAAGACGACGCTCATGCTGCCACCCATTTGAGCATAGGATAGCACGCACCACCGCCATGAGTCGATTGCAACCAGCTTCCATAAAAGGGCGCTGGTCTTGCTTGAGGAGGAGTGACCACGTAGTAATCCAGTATATAGCCTTGTGGACAACCTGTAAGAAGTTAACAAATTCAATCTTGTTAAAGACAACATCATTCCTGCATGTCCAGATAGCCCAAATAAACGCACAGACGCCAATACGTATACGTTTTTTGACCACCTTATGTACCCCATTCAACCATGAAGTAAACAAAATGTCCAGAGATGGAGGAGGTTGCCACTAGACTATTGCCTAGCTCTCTCCCATAAGACTTCATTTAGGCAATGACACAGGAGACAGATTGTCAATCAAATTCGCAGTTCGATCGAGCTACAAAACATTTCGATTTTTGTAATGTAACACTTGAACACATGACGTCATAAGTCGGGTCGGGAGTCAGATGCACGTCTAATCTTGTTTATTCGTTTTGACGCTTAGCGAAACTATGGCTGCTCGTGGAGATCACCGTCAATCGCTAATACTTACAACTGCGCCCCTCACACGATGTTGCCTTCGGTGATAATCTGCGAACAGTCGAGCAGCCAACACGGAATTGTGACGAGACTTGTTGAATTATGCAATGAACCTACTCTACAATCTTTCCCCACGACAATGATTGGCCCAAATTTTTGACTTTTACATATGACCATCTACAAGCCAATCTCGCGGTATGACTGTATGAGCATAGGTCAAAAGATGCCGCCAAGAGCAATAAACTCCCATGCTCCCCGAAGGTTCGAGGTCGGGCCAAAAACTATGAACACATGGCCCCATCTTGTTTCCCATATAAATATACGGAGTACCTGGATATGTTTGTTCCACCACAATAACCGATCGCTGGCCCAAGCTCCAAATCCTCCAACCTAGGGGCGATCAAGCCGTCTAACCTGCTCTTATTAATCGCCATGGCACGGAGGAAGAAGAGCGGCGGCGAGTCGTCATCGCCGGGCGCCTCGCCGCGCTATAGTAACGACGAGCGAGAGAAGGTCCCGAGGGGGCACGTACCCATGGTCGCCGGATGCGGCGGGCGCGTGATGGTGCCGGTGAGGCTACTCACGCACCCCTGCATCGCTGAGCTGCTGGACATGGCGGCGCAACAGTACGGATACGATCAGCCGGGCGTGCTGCAGATTCCCTGCGACGCGGTGCGTTTCCGGGCCGTCGTCGACTGCGCGCTGCAGAGCTAGAGGCGGCTAGGCGGCGTAGGCGCCCGGCGTCACCATACCTGAACTGAACATTCGCGGAGCTATACATGCATATACCGTCAAAGACTCAAAGTGTAATTAATGTATAGTTGGACATACATATACTAGCTTGTTCTTTCATTCATCGATTCTTAGATAAATATACGGCGGACACCACAGATTTGGGTCAAATTTGAAGTGCTCACGCGAGCTGCGAGGAACAGGCAGATTGTATGATCTTCTAGGGTTTCAGCTCTCTGCTGTATCGGATCTTTCAGCGTCAACTTTGTGGGGCCGATCCATCCAAAATTCATTGAGTAGGATGCTGTAAATATACTTGGTTTAATACTCGGGCAGGGGCGGAGCCAGGATCCGAGTATGAGGGGGTCTAAGATTTTTTTTTCGCACATGTAAAAAAAAAATATATCAACACCTAAATATAACATGGATTGTAATAATATATGCTTTGGAAATGAAGCTACATTTTTTAGTTTGGAAGTGGTTCTAGATCTTATCGAACTATTTTGTAGTGCCAAAAAATACTTTATTCTCGATATAATATATTATAACGATATATGTTTCCACAAATATTTATTCTCAATATGAACTATTTTGTAATAACAAAAAGCTAGCAGCCCCTCGCCATATAAAAAATCAAACAAAATTGTTCTTAATTAATTAATTACTTTATGCAATTCTATATTAGGAGACAAAAAAAAAAGACCCACCAGGACTAGCCCTTGGTGGCATTTTTTTCATAAAAAGATCCACCCTTGTGAGAATTCCCAATATTCTGCCCCTGACGTGGGTAGAACTCGGGTCGCTGGGCGTGCGCAACTGCAGCCCTAGCCACTGGGCTACTGCCCCGTTCTCATATTAGTAGACAAGATAGTACATAATTTTTAATGGGACATACTAGTAGTTATGGATCCACAAAAATACTAACCAATAGTTAAAGAGCTATATGCACCAGGAGTCCCACAACTTGTCAGTTATGTGCAAATTAGTCCCATAACTTGCAAAACGTGCAGTACGGTGCACAAACTTGTGTCGAGCGAGCAAATTGGTCTCAAATCGTCCTGGAGTTGACACATGGCGTTGGCAGTTTTGAAAAAGACCCATTAATTTTTTTTCTCTGTCATTTGTGTGCTGATGCTTCCCTACCTATGGGACCCATGTGTCAGCGGTGAACGGACTAACTAAAAATACTGGGTGCAGATCAGAGTTCGAACCCGCGATCTCACATTGCACATCCACGTGCTCAGCAAACAAGACCAGCACCAAATTGTGAAATACAAGAGTACTGCACTGTATTTATAGTCACATTATATTTTGGCTCCTTGGTATCACCGCTCCTGCCTATTAATTTTTTTTAAAAATATTTAGGTATTTCAGAAAAATATGAAACAAAAATTCGGGTGTATTTATCGGCGTATCCTACAAACGTGCACAATTTCGTATTCAAATACAAAGTAATCTGGGCTACACAGAAATGAAAAAATGCTAAGATCTACGGGTATGAAAATGTGCACAACCAGATTCACTCTTTTGTCTTTTTCGTGTAGCCTATAATATTTTGTATTTAAATTTATAAATATGTACATGGACGTTGTACATAATATTTTATAGATAATATACATTGTATATGTGGATGTTGTACATGGCACACACTATAAAGATACTTTATACAATAAATGTTATACATAATATACAGAAATGTTATACATTGCACACATACTATGTATAAAATACTTTAGTCTACCATATAACGTTATACATAGTATTTTATACATTGTGTGTAAGCATGTGGTACACGCTGCGAGGAATATATAAAAACTTATATTCTTTACTACTAGCATGACTCCACGCGCATGGTGTAGTGGCTATGCACGCGCGGATCCAACATGTAAGGGAGCATCAAGCCCACACATGACAAAAAAAAAATTAATGGGTCTTTTTCGCAAAAGTGCCAATGCCATGTGTCAGCTCCACGATGATTTGGGACTAAATTGCACAGAGCCCACAAGTTTGTGTACTGCGTTGCACGCTTTGCAAGTCATGGGACTAATTTGCACATAACTAACAAGTTGTGGGACTCGTGATGCATATATCTCATAGTTAAACTAACTTCAATACATGTGATGTACCTCATCGAAGAATGAGGAGTTCGACAGATGGATACATTTCCCATGATGCACAGCCAGCGCGCCATTACGGACATAGATGTTTGACGAAGATCCGACCCCCGCCATGGCTGCTGGCTAGGCTACGGCCTAGAGTTGGGCGGCGGCAACAATCACCTAAGTGGAAAGGGAAGCTAATGAATCGATCGATCCGCAAGACATACGGTTGTAATGTATGATGTATTTATCTAATCAATCAGAGGCAGTAATTTTATAGACTACTATTTGAGTGTCTGTGCGTTGCCACGGAAAAGCAAAATATGAAAATAGTTTATATATCAAGAAAATACTAAGTTAATATTTTAAGTAAGCCAAATGGTCATAGTTAAATTATTTTCATGGATAAAGGTAGAACTATACATTATCATCAAATATTATTCCCTCGTAAGTAAACTGAACGGGTGATAGATGTCATACTTGCAAGTTCATGTTTAATTTTTAAACAAGCGTGATGTTGCGCAGTGATCTTATCGGATAGAAAGAAAGAAGGACATTAAAAATAATCGTCATGGTTTTCAGCACATTTATATAGTGCTACATCGGCTTCTGACAGTTCAGACCATTGGTCGGGTTCCAAGGGGCACTCGGCAACGGAGCGGAGGAGGACGGGTGTGGTCTTCTCCCCAATGCTGCAAGATCAATTCTGCCGCGTGGCGAATGAGGTAGGGATACCGGCGGTGGCAACACCTACTGCTCATGCGATCACGGAATGCGCGCAGCCCTACTGTGGTGGTGCGCCGTTCGAAGCTGCTGATGTACGCGAGCCATCTGTCACTGTTTCGGCACAAAAGGAGACGGTGGAGAACTCGGGTCTTGCAGCGTTGGCTGCGAAGCAGGAGGACCTCGACGTGCGCAGTTTTCAGGCGGAGCAGGTAGACGCACGAGGTGCTACTGCACGTAGCACACCACCGGCAGTTGCCGGTGTCCGCCTTGCTGCTGCAGGCGCTGTTGCTACCCGTTCAGGGACCCCGCCGCGAGCAGGAATGGAGGACGTCGTGGACGCGTGTCCGTCACTGGTGGGTGATGATCGGCGGCTGTCAAGTGGCGGCGAGCAGCTTGTACCGCCGGCCTACAGTGGCCTGTGGACCATGGCCGAAACTCAGCCAGGAGGGCTGGGTGACCATGCCGTCGAGGATTCATGCCGAGTGTCGATCACTCCTTCCAGGGCTGTGGTGGCGGCCTTTGGAGGAATTACGAGCCCGACATCGGAAGGACGGAGATCAAGCGCGCATCTGAGCACGCAACCGGACGCAGATGTTACCGTGCTGGAGAAGGCATCCAGGCTTGCGGCACGTCGTGATGAGAAGACTACAGGTAAAACTTCAGCTGAGAAGTTTTCTTTTAGTTCTTTTTCTACTAATGATATTAGTTCACGAGCATCTCGATTGGGTATTTCTCTGGGAAATTCTTTAGCGGAAGTTGATCATTCTGCTTCACTTTTAAAGAAGCTGGAAACTAATCGTCGGTTAACTTTTTTAAATAATAACTTGGGTGAAGATGATTCTTATGAGTCGAGCCTAGTGGTTCGTCAAGAAAATTCCTTATGTGAGGATTATGCTAATGACAAGGAGGAGGGTTTGGAAGATTGTAGAGATCTTTGTACCCATGGTGTAAAATTAGCGCCTTCCCGTACTGGTAGAAAGGGGGGGGGGGGGGTCTTTGGGATCTAAGAGACGGAGTGCTAGGCTGAGATCTTTAAACAAGAGAAACTGATGAGAGGTTTTTTTTGGAATAGTAATGCTTTTGGTGACACGGTGAAACACCTAGCTGTCAGTGAGATGGTTAGGGAGTTTCGATTGGATTTCATAGCTATCCTAGAAACATGGCGATCGAGTTTTCACGTACGTCTGCTTAATCACTTGGCAGGGGGTATGACTATCGTTGGTATTGTTTACCCCCACAGGGTCGGTCTGGTGCAATTTTAATGGGATTTAATGCCGCAATGTTTACTGTACAGGCAGTGATAGCGGGAGAATTCTCAGCAAAATTTCATTTACGCACGAAGGACGATGGCTTCCTTTGGGCGATGGTTGTTGTTTATGGGGCTGCCCAAGATAACAAGAAACCAGCATTTCTTTCTAAACCGGTGCGTATCTACGAGGGTGAGACACTACCTATTTTGGTAGGGGGTGATTTCAATATTCTCAGACGACCAGAGGAGAAAAATAAAAATTATTTTAACCCTCGTTGGCCATTTATTTTCAATGCTATTATTGAGAGCTTGGATTTAAAAGAGCTGGAGATGTCCGGTAGGCAATATACGTGGGTTAGTAGAGGAACTGATGCAACTTATGAGAAGTTGGATCGCTTTCTTGCGAGTGTTGAGTGGGAACAAAAATTCCCTCTTGTCACGGTGCAAGGCCTTACTCGTACGGGGTCAGATCATGTGGCCCTGTTGATAGATTCTGGGTCCTCTGCTCATGTTGGGAATAAGTCTTTTTTCTCGTTCGAATTGTCGTGGTTGCGTCAGGAGGGTTTTTACGAGATGGTGAAAACCGAATGGCAATCTATTACGATGGGAAATGCCCCGATTGAGAGGTGGCAGAATAAAATCAGACACCTGCGTAGTTTTTTGCGAGGTTGGGCGCAAAATATGTGTGGGGAGTATAAGAAGTTAAATCAGAAGTTGCTACTTCTTATTAACGAGTTAGACATAAAAGCAGAATCGGTTCCTCTCACAGATGATGAGAGAAAATCTAAGAAAGAAGCGGATGATTTCCTTGCGAAACCTAGACCTGATGAGGAGTCCAAGTGGGCTCAACGTGCTAAGGTGAGGTATATTCAGGAAGGTGGGAGTAATACTAGGTATTTCCACCTTATGGCCAATGGGTGGCATCATAAGAAAAAGATTTTTCAGTTGGAACGGGATGAGGGGACGATTGTGGGGCAATCGAATCTAAAAGTTTTCATTTCTGAGTATTATAAGAAACTATTTGGAGCGTCGACTCCCAATTCTTTCTGGCCGGACGAAACAAGGATAGGGGACATGCCCCAGGTTTCGGCCGAGGAAAATAGATTATTAACCATGCCTTTTTCTGAAGAGGAGGTTTTTGATGCTATTGACCAAATGGAACTAAACAAAGCTCCGGACCGCATGGGTTTCCTGCGGAGTTCTATACAAAAAATTGGGGTGTCATCAAGATGGATCTTATGGCATTGTTTGCACAGTTGCACTCAGGGGAATTACAATTGCTCAAGTTGAACTTTGGTGTAATTACCCTATTACCAAAAAAAGATGATGCGTCTAGAATAGAGTAGTATAGACCTATTTTTTTTGCTTAACATGAGCTTCAAAATTGTCACGAAGGTGGGAACTAATAGGGTTACCTCTATTGCTCAACGTGTGATCAGACCAACTCAATCAGCTTTTCTCCCAAGGAGAAATATTCTTGAGAGGGTTGTGGTCTTGCATGAAACTATTCATGAGCTCAAGCAGAAGAAATTAGATGGGGTTATACTCAAAATTGATTTTGAGAAGGCATATGATAAAATTAATTGGTCCTTTTTGCAACAGACACTTCGCATGAAGGGATTCACGCCGCTGTGGTGTGAATGGGTTGCGAAGTGTTGGGATCAAAGTTAATGATGATATTGGTCATTATTTTCAAACTCTCAAAGGAGTGAGACAGGGTGATCCGTTATCACCCATACTTTTCAACCTGGTAGCTGATATGTTGGTAGTCCTTATTGCTAGGGAAACAGAGGATGAACAGGTTGGGAGTTTAGTTCCTCACTTGGTGGAAGGGGGAGTATCAATTCTTCAGTATGCCGATGATACCATCCTACTTCTTGAACATGATAAGGAGAAAGCAGTAAACATGAAACTGTTATTATCATTGTTCGAACAACTTTCGGGTTTAAAAATTAATTTTCATAAGAGCGAGATCTTTTGTTTTGGGGAAGCGGTGAAACATGAATAGGATTATCGTCTCATATTTGGATGTGAGGTTGGACAACTCCCGTTTAAGTATCTAGGTATTCCCATTCATTATCGTAAGCTGTTAAATAAAGAGTGGAAACCGATAGAGGGTCAGTTTGAGCAAAAGTTGAGCTCTTGGATTGTTAAAATGCTCTCGTATGGAGATCGTTTGATCCTAATCAATTCTGTACTATCCAGCTTACCCATGTTCTTTTTGTCTTTCTTCGAGGTACCTGTTGGGGTACGTAAAAGACTGGACTTTTTTAGATCTCGATTCTTTTAGCAAAGTTATCAGCATAAAAGGAAATATCGTCTAACGAAATGGAATATTGTGTGTCGACCTAAAGACCAAGGAGGCCTGGGTATCGATGTGCTTGATGTTAAGAACAAGTGTTTATTGAGCAAATGGCTCTTTAAACTATTATCTGAGGAGGGTGTGTGGCATGAGTTGCTACATAATAAGTACATTAAAGGGGTTCCTTTTTCTCAAGTAGAGTCCAAACCCGGTGATTCTCCTTTTTGGAAAGGAATTATGAGGGTAAAAGGGGACTTCTTTTCTAACATCACTTGCACGCTAGGTAATGGTCTTTCGGTTCGGTTCTGGGAGGATGTTTGGTTAGGTAGTTCTGCACTATCGACTCAATATCCGTCCTTATATAATGTGGTTGCACATAATAATGTTTTGGTGTCACAGGTACTGGCAAGTGAGCATCCTAGTATTACCTTTAGGAGGGCGCTAATGGGTGATAAATGGGAGAGGTGGTTGCACTTAGTTGAGAGACTGATGGATGTCTCGATAACTGATGAACCTGATAGATTTAATTGGAAACTAACACAATCTGGAATGTTTTCAGTTAAATCCTACTACGAACACCAAATGAATGGAAACACACGTTTTCTACACAAATACTTATGGAAGTTGAAAGTCTCTCTTAAGATTAAAATTTTCATGTGGTTCCTTTACCGTAAGGAATTACTGACTAAAGATAATCTAGTTAAAAGAAAGTGGACGGGGTGTACTAAATGTGTGTTTTGCAATGAACAAGAAACATTTGATCATTTATTTATTTCTTGTGATTTTGCTAGAAAAATCTGGAGATTAGTGCATTTCACATTTAATATTACGCCACCTTATTATGTAGCCAACTTGTTCGGTTCCTGACTAAATGGAGTGGACAAGATTACAAAAACTAGTATACGCATAGGTGTATGTGTTTTTATTTGGGCAATTTGGAATGACAAGAATGATGTTATTTTTAACAATATGCAAGCTTGTCATTTTCTGCAAGTTGTTCATTGGGCTACGCATTGGATAGGGCAGTGGTCTCTACTGATTCCAGAAGGCCAAAAAGGACGTTTGGATTTTGGATGTACCCGGCTCATGGCGGTGGTCCGGGCTATCTTCAACCAGGGTGGTTGGTTGCACACTAGGAGATTACAATATATGTAATTTGTGTGCTGGCTTGCTGTTTAGGTGATGATTTTTACAGCCATTATTCGTTACCGCTGAGATGTAATTTCTACACCTTTGAACGCTGAATTTAAGCGATTTAATATAATAAGCCGTGTACATCGCCTAGATGTAGAGGCTGGGTTTTCCGTTTCAAAAAAACAGTTCAGACCACCATTGCTCAAGCATGGAACCACAACACCCTTGATAAAGACCACGATGGGTTTAAAGAAAAATATATAGCATTGCCTGACCAGACAGGTCCATATATGTAAAAATAAAATCAGAATAGGTCACTCCAATTCCTTCTCTTGGCCATTGGTTATTCCGATTTTTGTGTGCTATCAGCATTAGACAGACTGAAATTTGCTAAATACTAATAGGCATGTGCTGAAACTTGGTCTTCCATGTTAATTTTTTTATTTCAGCTGGAAAGTTCGAGCCAAATTAAAGTAAACAAAACGGGTGAGAAACTAAACATTGTAATAGCACCTGAAAGAAATATGAACGTCCACAACCGAGAAGAATGCAATAAGACAGACTGGAAATTTTGTTAGCAATGCAATCATCATGAACTTCCGTAAAAAATGTTTTGAACAATAAAAGAATTGCTGGAAGGTCATGAATGCACTTCTAATATTTCACTTTGAGCGCCTTAAGAGTTACATATTTTCTTCAAAATTAAGATCTGGATCATTTTATTATGCTCGTGCACACCGATCAATTAGATGCCCATATATGCAATAAGAGAGTTCCAATATTTCTTCAAAATTAAGAGAGTTCCACGTAGCAACGGACCCATCACTGAGCCCATGGCCATGACGTCGATGGAGGAGCCGCCTTCGGCCTCTCCAGGCACGGGGTCTCTTAAACAAGGCATTCTAAAACAGCACCAAGAGATGCAGTTGAAGCAGTCGCGACCAGGACCTGCATGTTTGGGGAATTGGACCAGAAGTCGAAGTTCAATATATCGTTGTTGGCCGACGCCGAGAAATGATAGTCGACGGTGCCGCTCTGGTGCCCACAACAAGGTAGTCGCCACGCCTCCCTCTGCACAATGTATGGAAAGGGTATTCTTTAGAAAATTACATTATTAAGCATAATAGCAAATATTAGTAGATTGAGCAAAACTTATGAGAATCCTTAATTTCAAAGGAAGAAGCTGGACAACCCATGTAATTAAGATGCTACAGGGTCATCGTTTAGAGGGTCTCCTGTCTTATTTCCTCTCCTACATATGAATAGCACAATACAAAATCTACAGGCATTGATCGAAGATGTAATAACAACGTAACGTTTTTTTTGCTAGCGTTAACCACTACCAGAAACCCAAATTTTGACGTGCAAGTGTGCCTATGTGTACATTGCAGTGTTAATTCTTGCAAAAGAAAAATATAACAACTTGAGAAGATGACTCGGTATGGATCATCCTGATGTATCACATCAACAATATCTTCCAGCATACCGGTCCAAAAAGGATACTTTCGACACAGTACTAATCACATAGTAAGTGATCAAACATGAGACTAGCGAGCACTAAAATTTTGAACCATAAATGCAGATGTAATAATAATGTTTAAAAATAAGGCTCAAGTTACTAGGCAGCCCAATCATTTTGCCGAACTGAGAGGTCTTCTTGTCCAGGGAAAGTACTTTGCTATATAAGTAAAAACTCAACAGAATTCTAAATAATTTACAACCAATTTAGCGCAAGAAACAACAAAGTAAGGGATATAATCCAAACTGAGCACCGGATATAATTTTTCCCGTGGTAACCAGAAAATCATGTACTTCAGGTTGCACACAGAGAAAATAAAGCACTTCAGAATTTTACTTAGAGGTACAAAATGTAAAAACAATGAAATCCTTTAAAATAGTGCAAGTACCATGGATAGTTATGATTAACTGAATAAGAAATCAGTATGTGTCCTTCCTGTAGGAAAACGGGGTAGGCTACACTAGCGCAAATCAAAATTTCTACCGCATCAACCAAGATCCGTTGCAAGATATAGATCACGAGATTACCACTAGACGCATTGTGCCGATCGAGGTGAAGCGGGTCGGGGCAGGGTTGTCGTACGAATATACTCCGGATCTCGTCGCTCCCACGAACAGCTACTCTTGGCGGCTCGTCCAAGTGCTACAGATGCAACACCTCTATCGGTATCCACACGTGCGGCGTGAAAGCACCGCTCGTCGGACTGGTAGGTCCGCGGGGCGGCAAGGGCGTGGAGAGACGGGGTCTGCGGTGCAATGTGGTGCGGAATTAGCCACCCTAAAACACAGTCTCCTCTCCTTTATATAGACGTCCCCATAATGGGCTGCCACTAAACATCCCACTCTGGAGTCCATTTCCAGCCCAATTCGGATCAAATCCGAATTCTTGTTCTTCCGCCTTAAGCATGTTACCCTATAGGTTCATGCACGTTTAGACATGACATGAGTACACCTACTCGGCCAATAGTTGGTAGCGGCTTCTAGCAAAACGTGCCAACTCCCAAACGGCATAAAGACCACATCGGACGAACCGTTATGCTATTCCTTTTGCCTCACGATATTTGATCATGCTCCTAGATGATCATTGTTTCTCGATCCTGTGAATCGGAATCCCTTACCGGGTTAACTATTAACCTTATTCAGCATGGCCATGCATTTCTGGATCCGATCACTCGAGGGGTCCAGAGAAATATCTCTCACGTGAACAGAGGGGCAAATCCCATCTTGACTAACCATGCCTTGCAGCATGCTTCATGACAAACCCGAAAGCTAACTTTATAACTACCCTGTCACGGTGTAGCGTTTGATAGCCCCGGAGTAGTTCGATTCACATCTCAAGAACATGCGACAATCTCAGGTCTAAGAACAAAGCAAGCATAACGTGTAGAGAAAACTATTAACATTGTAGTAATGTCTCAAGGTGGGTCAGTCCAACACCATGTTCATAACATGAGTTCACATTATTAGTTTGACATCACCATGTCTATGACTTGCGAAACATAGCCATCAACCAATACATGTGCTAGTCTAATGTTCAGGTGTGTCCTCACATGAACTCCAACTAGGGATATATTTAGAATAACCATGTAAGTAAAGAGTTTCACAAACAAGTCACATACTTGGCAATCAATACAAAGATATTATTCAAGGCACATTATTACAAATCATGGATACATAGATATATCATCATCTCTAAGATTGCCTCTCGGGCATATCTCCAACAGTCTCCCACTTGCACTAGAGTCAATCTAGAAGATATCTAATACCCATGGCTCTTGTGTGCGCCACATGCTTAGGCTTCAGGAGAGGTTTTGTCAAATGATCGACAACATTCAGATCTGTATGTATTTTGCATAAGCTTACTTCTCCTCGTTCTTTGAACTGTCGAATGAGATGATAACGCATAAAGTGTTTGGTTTTCTGCCAACTCATTGGCTCTTTTGCTATCGCAATGGTCCCACTATTGTCACAGTAGAGATCCAATGGATTGGACATACTAAGGACAACACCTAGATCAGTAATGAACTGCTTCAACCAAACACTTTCCATGCCGGCTTCAGCTGCCGTGATGTACTCGGCCTCCATTGTAGAATGAGCAACCGTGTCCTACGTGGAACTCTTCTAGCTAACCGCTCCACTATTCAAGAACACATAGCCCGATTGTGATTTGGAATCATCCATATCGGTTTGGAAACTAGCATCCTTGTAACCATTTACAACGAGCTCATTCTCAGCTCCGTAAACTAGGAACATATCCTTAGTTCTTCTCAAGTACTTAAGGATATTGTTTACCGATGTCCAGTGACTCTCACCGGGGTCAGCTTGGTACCTACTCGTAACACTTAGAGCATGTGAGACATTTGGGAGAGTACATATCATTGCATACATGATAGACCCAATTGCCGAAGCCTATGGAATCCTACTCATGCGCTCTCGCTCATCAGTTTTCGAAGGACCCTGAGTCTTGCTAAGATTTATGCTGTGTGACATGGGCAAGAACCCTTTCTTCACCTCTTCCATGTTGAATCGTTTCAGCACTTTGTCAGTGTAAGTACCTTGGCTTAATCCTATTAGTCTGTTTGATCTATCTCTATGGATCTTAATACCCATAATGTATGCCTCTTCCCCTAAGTCCTTCATGGAAAAACTATTTTTCAATGAGGTCTTAACGGACTCGAGCATAGGAATGTCATTTCCAATCAGTAGTATGTCATCCACATATAAGATTAGAAATACAAGTGAGCTCCCACTTTCTTTCTTGTAAACACAAGACTCTGATTCGTTTTTGCTAAAGCCAAAACCTTTGCCTACCTCATCAAACTGAATGTTCCAACTCCGAGATGCTTGCTTCAACCCATAAATGGATTTCTGAAGCTTGCATACCTTTCCATCATTTTTAGGATCGATAAAACCCTCGGGCTGCATCATATACATGTCCTCAGTTAGGTTTCCATTTAGGAAAGCCGTCTAGACGTCCATTTGCCATATCTCATAGTCGAAATATGCAGCAATAGCTAGAATTATCTTAATAGATTTAAGAATCACTACGGGAGAGAAGGTCTCGTTGTAGTCAACTCCTTGAACTTGCCGAAAACCTTTTGCGACAAGTCGAGATTTATGGACATGAACATTTCCGTCCATATCAACCTTTCTCTTATAGATCCATTTGCACTCTATGGTCTTACGACCATCGGGCAGATCAACCAAGTTCCAAACTTGATTCTTACGCATGGAATCTATTTCAAATTTCATGGCACTTTGCCATTTCTCAGAGTCCGGGTCCATCATTTCTTCCGCATAGGTCGTAGGCTCATCATTGTCTAACAATAATATTTCCCGCGTATCATTGTCTAACAATAATATCTCTCGCGAGTTACGGAGCCTTTCCGACCTTCGTGGTGGTTGTGCTTCTCTTGCCACGGGTTCTTCAACTTGTTCTGCCATTACAACATCACTCATTGAGTCCTCCCCGGTAGGCTCATCTTGAACTTCATCAAGCTGCACCATTCTTCCACTTGTCTCCTTTGTGAGAAACTCTTTCTATAAGAAAACACCATTCCGAGCGACAAACACTTTGCCCTCTTCTCGGTTGTAGAAGTAATACCCAAATGTTTCCTTTGGATATCCCACGAAAAATGCATTTATTCGACTTGGGTGTGAACTTGTCCGACTGAAGTCGCTTGACAAACATGTCACAGCCCCAAATATTTAGAAAATATAAGTTGGGACTCTTCCCAATCCACATCTCATATGGCGTCTTAACTACGGATTTAGACGGTACCCTATTTAGTGTGAGTGTTGTTGTTTCTAGAGAAAAACCCCAAAGTGACAATGGAAGATATGACTGGCTCATCATTGATCGAACCATGTCCAACAAGGTTCGGTTACGCCGTTCGGAAACCCCATTTCTTTGAGGCATTCCAGGTGGCGTAAGTTGAGGAACAATTCCACAACTATTCAGATGATCGCTAAATTCGTGACTCAAATATTCTCCTCCACGATTGGATCTTAGAGTTTTAATTTTCTTTCCACGTTGATTCTCTACTTCATTCGGGACCAGAGGCTCTTCTATCATTGGATAAGCGGATGAAGCCACTAGTCCATGGTGTTAAAGTCCAATCAACAAGTGAGATAAAGATTCTCTATTTACGTCCTCATGAGCTAAAACAAGAGCACAAAACAGGAGTAATTTTGAAAGTTTTAAAGGTAACACATGAGCAATTTACTTTAGGGTGGCGGTTAAATACCACATGTAGGTAGGTATGGTGGACACAATGGGAAAACTTTGGTTTTAGGTAGTTGGATGCACGAGTAGAGCTCATACTCTGTACAGGTGGAGGCTAGCAAAAGACTGGGAGCGACAAATCAAAAGAACATAAGAGCCATAATCATGCATAGAGACATAAACATCATTAATAAAAGCATAAGTGGTACCAGAAGTTCAAAAAAGAAATGATCATAGAGGCTATTCGTGACTGGTTCATAGTAATAAACATGGTGTGAGCATGCGCCAAGTCAACCAAACAAAACATTCAAAGGAGAACACCACAAATTTATGCTTCAATATGACAAGAACAACTCATGATTCTTTCAATGGCACATTAAACACTCTCAGCTATTTGAGACTAATCATGCTACTCAATAACCACAAGGTTTTAAAACTAAAATAACATCTAGCATGATATGAAAAATTTCTAGCCACGGTCTATACAAACTTCTACTTGCATCGTTAAAAATTCTACCTCATGCAGCAGATTCTTTTCCCAACAAGCGCCATACAAATCATTCTTTAAAAAAAAATCTCTAAATGATACAGCAAGCAAACATTAGAGGACTCACATAACACTACTAAAACTAACATCTCTAAATAAAGATGCAATGAAAACAAGAGCTAAACATGAATTTTTGCAGCAGCAAGAAGAATACTAGCATAGCAAGTATTCAAAAGAAAAAGCGGAGCGTGTATCTCTCCCAAACAAAGAATGCTAGGATCCAACTGTACTATTGCAGCAAGGAAAACAAAAGAAAACAAAATAAAAACAAATAGACACTCCAAGTAAACTTCATATGATGTGACTGAATAAAAATATAGTTTTACGAGAAGTGGCCTGATAGATAGTTGATGAAGAAGGGGATGCCTTGGGCATCCCCAAGCTTAGATTATTGAGTATTATAAAAATATGCTGGGATGAACCACGGGGGCATTCCCAAGCTTTTACCTTGCACTCTTCTTGATCACATATATCACCTCTTCTCTCGACACTTGAAAACTTCCTTCACACCATACTCAAACAGTAATTCGCATTAGAGGGCTAGTGCAACAAATAAAAATCCATTGGTTCTGTATGTCACAAGTGCTATTGATACCTTTAAACATTATCTACATCCACTGATGTATCGTGAAGCAAATAAATCTACTTGACATCGCAAAAGAGAAATGCAAGAAAAGTGGCAGAATCTGTCAAAACCAGAACTGTCTGTAAAGATGAATTTTTTCGAGGCATTTACGTTGCTCAGATCGAACAACTTAAAGAACGAAAAAGTTGAGTAATTAGCTGAGGAATAATCATAAAAAATTTCAGATCATTATGAGCTTCCAGAATTGTATACGATTTTTTACGGTGGACAGTAGAAATCTGTTTCTTGCGCAGGAATCCGAAAACCAACTCCAACTCTCGTCAGAAACCTTACTTGGCACTACTAAAACATGAAAAGAAAGATATAAAGGAGTTGATACAGAAGTATACCACTCCTTGACTCAAATAAAATAGAGAAAAACAAAGCAAAAATAAAACCATGGGTTATCTCCCAAGAAGTGCTTTTCTTTAACGCCTTTTAGCTAGGCCTAGAAAAATGGAATCAAGTATTTTCAAGTGAATAAGCATCCAAATTGTTTCGAGGCTTACGTTTACCTTTCTTACCCTTATTCTTGTTTTTAGGGAACTGATGGTCTGCACATGATTTTGGAGTAAAAGTCATGGTACCTTTCCCCATATAAATAGTTCACTACAAGAAATATGTCAACTAGTGACCTTCTGCCGGTGACCGTGAAAAAATTGGTCACATATCTCGAGCCAATTGTTTGAGAGATTCTAAACATGTACATGAATTGGTCATAATCCAAACCGCAGGTGTTTTCTTCCCTATTCTTGTCTGATTGAGACCAATTTAAATGGTCATGGTGCATGATTTGTGATGTGTTCGCCTATGCGTCAAATCTGTTCGCCAATGTGTCAAATTTGTTCGCCCATGTATCAAATATCATCATATGTGTCATAGTTGGACCACACCACAAATATGACATGCTAGACCCCCAAACGTGGGTCCTCGGCTGACTAGGAGCCAATTCACCGAATTTTGCCACCTCAGCTCCATGTGCTAGCGTGTAGAGGTGTGCAGTTAATAGGGGCCCATGTGCTGGCGTGCTGTTAATTGCACGAAAAAGAAGATAAAATGCAGTCGTGGGGGTTCGAACCAGCGACCTAGCCTCCCTAGGAGTGGACAACTCCTTTCGCTAACCACCAATCCACCAAGCGGTTCGTGTAAGTACACCAAACGAAGCCCTTTTTATCCTTAAATCAAGTCATGGGCCTTGGCCAACCGAGGAATTGACGAGTCGGGATCCTCTCAGGGGCCTAGGACTGGCCGCAGGGCTATAAATAGCGAAGCGCGCTCCGGTCGGCCTGCTTCAGGCTGGGCCGTTTGGTCCGCTTTATTTTCCTTTTTTCCTTTTTCTGTTCCTAGATGCATCTTTGTGTGGAATATAGGCACATTTAAAGAAACTATGCCATGAATGTGGCCATAACATCTGTCATTTGGCCCGAAAGCCATGAATCTTTGTAGATGATAGCTCATTTCTGTGAACATTTTTTCGAGATAACTTCTGCATTCCAAGTTTATTATTTTTTATGGATATTAGATCACTTATTATAACACCACGCGAAGGTCTTGCTTCATTTCGAGTTTTTTTGAATTTTCTGGAATTTTCTAAGCCGGTTTCGGGAAAAGGTCAAAACGGGGGACATGACCGTTCGTAACTAGGTGTTGAATCTTGATGAAACTCGGTGTATCTATGTTGAAATAGGTACTTGGGTACCTAAAAATTATTTTTTCAAAAAATAAAGAGAAAACTATGAGGCACCTGTAGTTCAAATTTTGTCGGGTTTCAGCTGAATCGGCTGAAATTTGTCTTTTTCTAAAGAGGTGCATGGAAAGATTTTTAGAGGAAGTAATTTGAGTTTTTGTATATAAAATGTGGTCTAGTAACTATATAATTTTATGTCGTACAATTTTGCAACATATTTTTGGTAGATGCTTCACAAAAAACCCGTTTTCGACACTCCGAAAATGGAAAATGATGTTTTTATTCAACGGAAAATACAACTTTCTTCGTAAACATTGTTAGTTGTTCCTAGATGCATCTTTTTTTGGAATATAGGCACATTTAAAGAAACTATGCCATGAATGTGGCCATAACATCCGTCATTTGGCCCGAAAGCCATGAATCTTCGTAGATGATAGCTCATTTCTGTGAACACTTTTTCGAGATAACTTCCGCATTCCAAGTTTATTATTTTTATGGATACTAGATCACTTATTATAACACCACGCGAAGGTCTTGCTTCATTTCGAGTTTTTTTTGAATTTTCTGGAATTTTCCGAGCCGGTTTCGGGAAACGGTCAAAACGGGGGACATGACCGTTCGTAACTAGGTGTTGAATCTTGATGAAATCTCGGTGTATCTATGTTGAAATAGGTACTTGGGTACCTAAAAATGATTTTTTTCAAAAAATAAAGAGAAAACTACGAGGCACCTGTAGTTCAAATTTTGCCCGGTTTCAGCTGAATCGGCTGAAATTTGTCTTTTTCTAAAGAGGTGCATGGAAAGATTTTTAGAGGTAGTAATTTGAGTTTTTGTCGATAAAATGTGGTCTAGTAACTATATAATTTTATTTGGTACAATTTTGCAACATATTTTTGGTAGATGCTTCACAAAAAAAACCGTTTTCGACACTCCGAATATGGAAAATGATGTTTTTATTCAACGGAAAATAAAACTTTCTTCGTAAACGTTGTTAGTTGTTCCTAGATGCATCTTTGTGTGTAATATAGGCACATTTAAAGAAACTATGCCATGAATGTGGCCATAACATCCGTCATTTGGCCCAAAAGCCATGAATCTTCGTAGATGATACCTCATTTCTGTGAACACTTTTTCGAGATAACTTCCGCATTCCAAGTTTATTATTTTTTATGGATACTAGATCACTTATTATACCACCACGCGAAGGTCTTGCTTCATTTCGAGTTTTTTTGAATTTTTGGAGTTTTCTAAGCCGGTTTCGGGAAACGGTCAAAACGGGGGACATGACTGTTCGTACCTAGGGGTTGAATCTTGATGAAGTATTGGTGTATCTATGTTGAAATAGGTACTTGGGTACCTAAAAATGATTTTTTATAAAAATAAAGAGAAAACTACGAGGCACCTGTAGTTCAAATTTGGACCAGTTTCAGCTGAATCGGCTGAAATTTGTCTTTTTCCAAAGAGGTGCATGAAAAGATTTTTAGAGGAACTAATTTGAGTTTTTGTAGATAAAATGTGGTCTAGTAACCATATACATTTATGTGGTACAATTTTGCAACATATTTTTGGTAGATGGTTCACAAAAAAACCCGTTTTCGACACTCCGAAAATGGAAAATGATGTTTTTATTCAACGGAAAATAAAACTTTCTTCGTAAACATTGTTAGTTATTCCTAGATGCATCTTTTTGTGGAATATAGGCATATTTAAAGAAACTATGCTATGAATGTGGTCATAACATCCGTCAATTGGCCCGAAAGCCATGAATATTCGTAGATGATAGCTCATTTATGTGAACACATTTTCGAGATAACTTCCGTATTCCAAGTTTATGATTCTTTATGGATACTAGATCACTTATTATAACACCACACGAAGGTCTTAATTTATTTCGAGTTTTTTTTTTTATTTTCTGGAATTTTTTAAGCCAGTCTCGGGAAACGGTCAGAACGGGGGACATGACCGTTCGTACCTAGTGGTTGAATATTGATGAAATCTTGGTGTATCTATGTTGAAATAGGTACTTGGGTACCTAAAAAATGATTTTTTCAAAAAATAAAGAGAAAACTATGAGGCACTTGTAGTTCAAATTTGGACCGGTTTCAGCTGAATTGGCTGAAATTTGTCTTTTTCCAAAGAGGTGCATGGAAAGATTTTTAGAGGAACTAATTTGAGTTTTTGTACATAAAATGTGGTCTAGTAACTATATAATTTCATGTGATACAATTTTGCAAAATATTTTTGGTAGATGCTTCACAAAAAAACCCGTTTTTGACACTCCGAAAATGGAAAATGATGTTTTTATTCAACGGGAAATAAAAATTTCTTCGTCAGCATTGTTAGTTGTTCCTAGATGCATCTTTGTGTGAAATATGGGGCCATTTCAAGCGTCTAAGGCTAACCTTAATAGTTTTTCCCACACCGCCGCCCCCTCTCTGCCTACCCCCATACATCCCCGCTGCCGCAGACACAACACCCCATGGCCGACGCCTGCGACCGAGGCCTTCGTTGATGAACTAGCCGTCGAGATCTACACCAAGGCGATTGTTACCCGTGGTGGTGGCGCCACCCTCTTCGGTAGTAATACAAAGAACGTTACAGTTAAAAATATATTTTAGATGTAACTCTAAATTATAATTCTTGAAGTTTTTTTTTCTATTTTTATCGAAAGTAGTTAATTGTTTCTACCAAACCACTAACTGTTCAGTGGGGTCAATAAATTGAAGGTCCCACCTGCAGCCACTCTGTGGTGAGATGCAATAGTGAGAGCAAAAATAGGAAAATTTCCAGAGACGAGCGCGCGAGTCGCGACCGCATCCCGCGCCTTATGCATCCCCCGCGTGAGAATGAAAACGGTCCAAAGTCCAAACCCTAGTTTCCGCACCTCCCTCCTCTCTTCGCGCTGCCAGCACCCACTCCCTCTCTCTTCTCCATCGATCCAGCCGCTGCACACCTCCCTCCCTCTTCTCCATCGATCCAGACACCGCACACCTCCGCTGCCGCCAGCCGTCGCACATGCTGGATCGAGTCCCTAGCACCTCCTTATCCCTCGTTTCCCTTCTCCATGTCCACCCATGAAACCCTACTAACCCCCGATCCACATCTCCCCATCGATCTTCCGCTGTTTGTTCTCCCATTGCTTCCCCTCCCTCCTGTGCTCTCCTCATCAACATCAGTACCAGCCTCGCCGTCAAGCCGTGCCTATCTTCTACTACCAGATTGTCGCCTACGACGTCCGCCACTAGGAGATCCTTTCCCCTGCTCCTGTTCAATGCCCAGTGACCACCGGGCCGCGGCTTTCGTGCTCACCGGCGCTGCGGCCCTCGCCGCCGCTTGACGGCGGTACCGGCCCAAGTTGCTCCCCATGATGACGTCGCGGCCGAGGCGGAGGAGAGGGGTGCGGTGGACGTGGTCGTGCAACACATCTGCGCATCGGAGCTGACGGAAAACTACGGCTTCCTCGTCGTGCAGGAGGTCAAGCTGTTGTCGCCTCCTTGACCAGTTCCCCTCCGCCTGGGTCTTCCTCACCAAAGACAGCAGGAGCCCCTTCGTCCACCTCACGCTGTAGGGTAGGGAGCTCTCCTTGGAATGCCGAGACGGTTTTTGCGTTCTTCGGGAGGGTACCCGACGGCACCCAGGCCGTGGACGCGAACATCAAGGTCGTGCTGCCGTTGCTGCTCCTGGTAGTTACCCCTGTCTCACTCCCCATTTCCTGTTAGATATATTTACTGGTTGCAACACGATTTGAGTTCTCTTTACTGTCTGCTTATTTGTCTTCTCGATTCTTGCCAAACAAATGGAAAACAACTCCAATTTTGCTTAGTGATGAATAATGCTCTTGCTTTGTCCGGAGGCAGTGACCTGTATTTGAATGAAACAAATGGTGGTTAGTCATGTAATTTAAAATGAATTGACAATGGTGTTAACTATACAAAACCTTGTAATTTAAGAAGCGTTCCATTACCCAGCTTGGCGCTTTCATATTCAAAATTTTAAGAAAAATGAGATATGCTTCCAATTTTTCTCTTGATGCTCCTTCTTATTGTGCTTCAATTTTTATATTTATGTGAGTATCTTTAAAATCATTATGCCTAGCTAAAAGGCTTTAAAGAAAAGCGCTTGTGGGAGGCAACCCACTTTGTTCTCTCATGTTGTCTTTATGTTTTCTTAGGTTTTATTTTGTTTTCTTTGAGTCTTGGAAGTTGTTACATCTGTAGCAACCTCCCAGTATCCTTTTTATTTCGTTTTTTGCCAAGAATAACCTCTATTTGAAAGAAAGTGCAACTTGCTATTTTTTGTCCATATTTTTGCAATTAACCAAAAACCTCGGTTCTCTCAGCCAGAACGCGAGGTATTTTTGATATTTTCTAGGAACCTTCCCAGGTTGATATCTAACTTTCATTAGTTCCGCACTTTTTTATATGAGCTACAAAAGTGGCTCGAAAAAATTCATCTTTACCAGCTGTTCTGTATTGACAGATTTCTTCCAATATTTGCATTTGCCTTTAATCTTTTTCTTTTGAGATTCCGGGGGGAGGGGGGAGAGGAGCTTCAAAATAAGTTGCTATAGTATCAACTGTTTTAAATGGGTGTTTGAATTGTGTTGAAACTGAACCAAGTGGATTTATTATTTTGATGCACTAATGTTGCTAATGAAGATCGTGAGAAGCTTTAGGTGTAAGGAGAGAAGGATGAGATGAAAAGATGAAGGATGGACAAAACATCAATATAAGGGATGCCCATGTCACACCAACACATATCCAAGAAGTACAAGCATGAAAGCTTGGGAATTCCCATGGCATCCCCTTCTTCATCAACAAAAATATCAGGTTTCTTTCAAAACACTATATTTTTATTCCTTCACATGATATGTGTTATTATTGGAGCATCATTTTATTTTGCTTTCATATTTTTTTGTTTTCTTGATGTCATAAATGGCCGGATCCTAGAATTTTAGTTTGGAGAGAGACACACTCTGTTTTCATTGTTTAGAAAACTCTAGTTTTCACTCTTATTATTCTGTGAGTGTTCATTTTTTGCTAGTATTGCGTTTAGCTCTAGTTTTTCTCTCGAATTTTGTTCAGAGCTTGTTGGTTTGCTTCAGTTATATATGATTATATCTCTGGTCTTTATTGACTATTTTCTTTGGAAGTTGTTTCAAATAAGATTGGTGTTGGAGAAGAGTAAAATATTTCATGCTTATAGTGGTGCAAGAGGAAGCTTGTTTTTTACTGTGTCTTAGACTTTGGCATGTCATGTTACACGTTGTTTTAATTTTGTGCTTAGTAGTATATTATGTATCATGGCTAGTCTCAGATATATGAGCATGGTTAATGTGCCATTGAATTAAATCATGTGTTATTTCCTCATATTGAAGTATGGTATCGTGGTATTCTCCTTTGATGATTTATTTGGGTTGACTTGGCACATTCTCACACCATGTTATGACTAGAAACCAGTCACCTTTAGCCTTGATGATTATTTAGTTTTTGACTTGTAATATCACTTCATATTTTGATTAATAATATTTTGTCGCTATGCATGATTGTGGCCGTTATTGCTCTCTTAGTTGGTCGCTCACAGTCTCTTGCTAGCCTTCACCATGTACTGAGTATGATCTCTACTCATGCATCCAACTCCCAAAAAACCAATGTTTTCCAACGTGTCCACTATACCAACCTATATGTGGTATTTCACCGCCACTCCAAGTAAATTTCTTGTGTGCTACCTCTAAACCTTCAAAATTATTAAACTTGCTTTGTGTTCCTATTTTAGCTCATGAGGAAGTAGTTTAAAGTTTATCATGGTTTATGTCAAGCAAAGTTCGTTTCCCTTATTTCACCCGATGAGTATGGAATCTATGCTCATCTAAATTTGCAAAGAATTACTAACAAATAATACGAACTCAAATAATATAAAAGGAAGTTCCCCATGGATTGATCAATGTTAGTGGGCACCCGTGGATACGGCTAGCTCTGGTTTGTGTAAGACAAGGTGGGGGGAAGTTCCAACCATAAGGAAAAAACTGCTAATGGAAACAGCTCTCAAAAGTTTAACACTTTACTTGACATGGATTATGATAAGTTTTTCATTACCATTCATTGACATAGACATACACCTCTCTCAAAACTTTTTTTTTCAATCCCTCTGTTTTATTAAATAAAAACCTCTAGGACATGAGTAATCCTTGCTCCCCTCTGCGAAGCGCCTTTCTTGTAATTGTATGATGAGTCTTCATCTTCTTACTTTATGCACGAGTTAAGAGATCATAGTTGTCATTCTAAGTATAATGTGCATAGTCCCAAAATTTATTATTGATTGGTTCATGATTATGGTATTGCTTGCTCTTAAATTACTTGTATCTAGTCACCATTTCAACTCTGAAGGTGTCCTAGCATTTATGTTTTTCTATTCCACGAAGGACAAGTTGGATACCACTTTATTATGTTTTTTCTTTATGACTGAAACAAACGTATCACTTTCAAAGCATTATTACTCATTGTCATTTATTTGTGTTACTTTTTATGTGTAACATAGTTGCTAAGTTTACATAGTTCAAATAATATGTATCATGCCTTTGCTAAAGTGTTTTGATCTCGGCTTACAATGCTTTTACTTATGATTGATCAAGTTTTTATTGGCTGCATGTCACCTCAATTTTTTTTGTTATCACTTACCTACTCGAGGACGAGCAGGATTTAAGCTTGGGGATGCTGATACGTCTCGAACGTATCTATAATTTTTTTATGCTCCATGCTTGTTTTCTACATGTTGTCCCCATTTTTTCCTATGTTTTCTACTCCTTCGGTATCGAAATGTAAGATGTTTTACCGTTTACTAGACAACATGTATCCAGACACCTTTTAGTGCAAGATGTGTATGAATATACATACTAAAACATGTCTAGATATGTTACGTCTAAAAAGCTTAAACATCTTATATTTTGATACGGAGGGAGTATCATTTATTGGACTAAGCTATTAACAAGATGCCTAGTGCCAGTTTCTGTCTGTTTTGTTTGTGAATTGCAGAAAAGGTCAAAAAATGAAAGTCCTCAGAATTGGCTAGAAATTTACGAGGATTTTTTGTTCACCGTAAGACCCTGAAGGGGAGCCACGGGGTTCCCAGGGGGTGCCGGCAGCGCCCCCTCTTGTCTGGTCCTAGCCCGCGTCTAGGCGGCCCCTGGAGGCCTCGGGCACCCCTCGCGTCGCCTCTTCGCCCATAAAATACCTCTTGACCTAATTTGGAGCCATACCAGAGGATTTTTCCAGAAATGCATGCGAGCTCCGCCGCCATCCAAAATCCTAATTCGGGGGACATAAGTCTCTGTTCTGGCACTCTGCCGGGACAGGAAAGTGCCCCCGAAGCCATTTTCAGCAACGTTGCTGCCTCCCACGATGATGCAGGAGTAGTCCCTCCGTGGGGCTGAGGGCTCGTGCTAATAGGTATGTGGTTATCTCTCTCTCATGATGTGGTTTCATAAGTATTTTGTTTATGTGGCATAATAATAATTAATGTAAAGAGAGTTTGAGGTTTCCTGTAGCAATGCACCGTTTCTTAGCATGATATCACATGAGTAACAAATGATCTCATAAAAGTAATAAATATATTTAAGATATAACCTGTCCAATGCATTATTTCTTATGGGTTATATCTACATTTAATGATTTGTGGCTCAGACATGCATTTGTTTGGGCTAGAATTATTTTTTGCCCTTGGCCTCGTGAAGGGTTGCAGCCAGAGCTAACATACAATATTTTCATGTGGCCATAGGAAAAAAAATGCTATCCCAAGCACATACATGCATGAGAGGCAAATCATAAAATTTAGATACAACACATAAGATACAATTTATTGGACTAGTTATATGTTAAGTTTTTGTTACTCATATGCAGGCGCGGAGCGTCGAGTGGACCATCCCGGGCCGTGGCCCACCCTTCCCTCTTATTTCTACCGAAACACCAGTTATAAATTTAGCCCACTAACAGAAAAAATCCCTCTATGTATGCTAATCAACCCACTCTTCCTTTGTTTTTCTTCAGCTGGCCCAACCTTGGTTTCCCTGCACGCTCCGCCAGTGCTCGTATGATAACATACTAAAAGACGGAGAAATCACTAGAAAAACGGAATCCTTCCGAAAGGTCACCCAGCGTGTGCTCCTCTTGCGACAAGTGTCACCTTCTCCTTCTCCCTAGCCTTCCAAGGGTGCTTACATGTGTGACAAGTGTCACTAGGAGAGAGTTTTGGTGGGATTTTTTACTTCCCAGGCACGGACGTGTAGACGGGTGTGTACGCATTTATTTCGGGATTCCTTTTTGTTAAATGAAATATCTCGCGAACCGTATTTCGAAATTGCGAACCGTTTTTATATTTGAGATCCTCGCGTCGAGATCTTCAAAACTAAATCCCATGTTGATAATTTTCGAGAAAGTTTTTGTTTGTATACCCAGAATCAACACGGATGCACACCCAGTTACATATAGATATACGCTCATGTGCAGTGACCGAAGTACCTCCAAGTGCAGTGCTGGCGTACACCTGTGTACAACACGGATGTATGCCCAGACGGTTGTACACCCGCGTACAACACTGATGTATGCCCAGACGGTTGTACACTCAGACAGATGTACACCCACGTTGCTACTGAAAGTACACGGCGTATAAGCACGCTATTGCTGGATGTACACAGTGCACACGGTGTGCCTTCACGCGTCTGCTACTAAATATACATCCATGTTGCTACGGGAAGTATAAACTGATACTTAAAGTACAAAGTGTATAGAACAGGGAGTATAAAGTACGGAAAAAAGTTTCTCGAAACCTATCAATATGAGATATAGTTTTGAAGATCTTGACGCGAGGATTTCAAATATGAAAACGGTTCGTAATTTCGTAATACGGTTTTTGAGTTATTTCATTTTAAAAAACAAATTTCAAAATAAATGCGTGTACTCCCTCCGTCAAACTCCTCGTTCTTTCTGTTTCCTTTCGAGAGAGAAGTCTTTTTCTAGTGATACTCCGGTATTATGCGTCAAGGCCAAAAAGTTCCTGCTGCTGGCCCAACGTCAGTACTCCACAACGCTCGGCGTATTTCCCGTGACAGATTCGCGAACAAATTCAAACGCACATACAAATCACGTTCCGAATGTGAGATAGAACTAGGCGCCAGTAGCCACAAACTATCACATCACGTAGACAAGATGAACAAGGAAAAAAACGATCAAGAAGGCGCGGTGCATCGCACTCTTCTTTTCCATGTCACATGCGCACGTGCAGCGAATATGAACACGGCGGCACAGCAGTGACCATTGACTCCGTCGCTTTCGCCATTTGATCTGTTGGATCAGCCGTCAAAAGAGAAGCAAGTCGCAATCAGGAGTCGTGTTACATTACATCGACTAGGATGGGAATCCTACCTGGAAAAAACTGGAAGGCATGTTTGTTTTCGGCAATCCGGAACATATCCAATGCTCTTTTGTTCGTCCGGAGTCGCCGGTCCAACATTATTTAGCCGTCAGGCGGACTCCCAGTTAAGTCCAATCACAACGTCACGCGGTCTCTGGTAAACAGCATTCTTTTTAGCCGTCAGGCGCTGGTCGTAGACTGACTCCTAGTTATGTCCAATCAAAACGTAAAGTGGTCTCTCATAAACATCACATTCTCTAGTGCCCAAATGAAGCCTGTCTTATTCACAATACGTTTTCTCGTGTTGACGAGTGTTCGAAACTAGATCACCTATGAGCATGTTTCAACAGAAAAACTTTAATCAGACTCTTTTGTTACCACTTATCAGAGCAGTAAATCCCGTAAGATTTCATCGAGGCAATGGTGCCGGAGGCAGACGGGATCTGTCCATCAAATTCGTATAGCTCGAGCGTTCGATTTTCTTTAACGTAACACGTGAATACATGACGTCATACAAAAGCCTCGTCCTCCGCTCGTGGAAATCGCCTTCGACCGTTACTCCCCACGGCCGTTGCCTCCGGTAAGCGAAACCGCCATCCCAAGATACAACGACTCATCTTTAAACCATGCAATGAACCTGCTCCACGATCATTCCCACGAGAATGATTGGCCCAAATTTTAGACTCTTATCACAATCTGGCCATACGAGTATAAGTCAAAAGATGCCACCGGGTGCAATAAACTCCCATGCTCCCCGAAGGTTCGAGCTAGGTCGATCGGGCCAAAGACTATGCACACAAGGACTTGGACCGCACGTACGTAGGAGTATGAACTGCCTATGAAGCAGGAAAGCCTGCAACTGCTCGACGGTTACAGTGGCCCCCTCTTGTGTCCCATATAAATATACCCTTCCTCGGCAGCTCCAACATAATTAAGGACCCATCGCTCGCCGGCCGAAGATCCAAGGACGACTCCATCCAACCTCGGGGCGATCAAGCAGTCTAACCTGCTCTTGTTAATCGCCATGGCATGGAGGAAGAAGAGCGGCGGCGAGTCGTCATCGCCGGGCGCCTCGCCGCGCTATAGTAACGACGAGCGCGAGAAGGTCCCGAGGGGGCACGTACCCATGGTCGCCGGATGCGGCGGGCGCGTGATGGTGCCGGTGAGGCTGCTCACGCACCCCTGCATCGCCGAGCTGCTGGACATGGCGGCGCAGCAGTACGGATATGATCAGCCGGGCGTGCTGCAGGTTCCCTGCGACGCGGTGCATTTCCGGGCCGTCGTCGACTGCGCGCTGCAGAGAGGCGGCTAGGCGCCCGGCGTCACCACCTCAACTGAACAAGCGCGGAGCTATATATACATGCATATACCGTCAAAGTGTAATTAATGTAGTTGGACATAGAGTACTGACATACGAGTAGCTTGTTCTTTGATTCATCAATTCTTTGATAAATATACGGCCGGGACACCAGATTTGGGTCAAATTCAAAGTGCTCATGCTAGCTGCGAGGAACAGATAAATTGCAGTATGATCTTCTAACGTTTTCAGTTCTGCGGTGTTTTAGTACGCCACCGTTCCAATTACAGGATCGTGTGTCAGTTTCTTTATTGTATTCGACTCCTTTGGTTCAATTTTGTGGAACCAACATTTCTTGACGATCCATCTAGAAATTTATTGGGTTGCTTAATCATTAGAGTATAACTTAAGCCAATCCAGTGAGCATATGACAGTCCATCAAATGGGCCTTTGCAGTGCGTGTTAGAGCATCTCTGACAGAACTCGTAATATATCCAAACCCGTAAAATTCCAGCGTGTTTACTGTTTCGGTCCAGTTTCGAAACCCTAGCAGCACCTGAAAACCCGGCCCGACCTGAGAACGCGACTCGGGGGTCCGAAAATTCCCCCTCCAGCCGCTATATGGAGGGGCTCCCAAGCCGTTCTCAGGCCAATCACATTTCGAACCCTAGCCGCCTCCGCCGCAATTGATCACCGCCATGCTTAGCTCCAACGAGCGATTTGGCCAAGATTCCGGCCTGATTTAGCCCCACAACCCGCCGGATTTTCCCGATGGAGCCGCACAGCCACCCCTTCGTCGGAGCAACGGCCGGAATGGCTTGCCTCCTCCACGCCCCCACACCACCGCCATCCACAGAGGTCGTGCCTTGCATTGACGAGCACGACCTCATCCACAGCGGCATAGCCGGCAACCGCACGACCCCTACTTCGCGTTGGACGGGCCTGGAACCAGGCAACGCCGGAGTAGTCCCCCCGCAATCACCATCGACCGTGATGCGGGCCCTATGGGAGGACACCTCCGACGAGGACAAAAGTGGCGATGGCCCTATCGCCCTTGTGGAGACTGAGGAGGACATCCTCCAGCTCGGCATCCAGAAGAGCCCCCGGCACGAGCGGAGGCAGGCGATTCGGCAGCGCCGCTACCAGCGCCACCTGAACGACTACAACGAGCGACAGCTGCAGCGCAGCCTCCGTGCGGACGAGGAGACGCTGGAGATGAGGCTCGAGTAGGATGCCATTGCGGCGTCCCAGTTCGAGCAGCCAACCTGCTCCTCGAGCTGCTCCTCCTCCAACTCCAGCGAGGGCTGAAGATCGCACGTAGGAGCGAAGAAAAAGCCCCGACGAAGAATAAGCCGGGCATTTTGGACCTTGTAGGTGTAGGGTGTGGCGATGAACCCTAGTTTGGGTTCATTGCCGCTTATGATTAATTAGGATCGTTTGTGTTGAGGGCTGAAGATGGCGCGGAGGAGCGAAGAAAAAGCCCCGGCGAAGAATAAGCCGGGCATTTTGGCCCTTGTAGGTATAGGGTGCGGCGATGAACCCTAGTTTGGGTTCATCGCTGCTTATGATTAATTAGGATCTTTTGTGTTGGATTCCGGTGTGTATTGCTGCGAAACAAAGTTTAATTCCCGTTTAACCTCGTTTGTGCTCGATTTTCAGTTTTAGTTCACAGCGTCTGCTACACCACACGAACTGAAAAACCAGAGAAAACACGAACTGAAAACCGTGTTTTCAATTTGGCGTTTATGGGTTCATAGAGATGCTCTTAGCCCGGTTGATTCTGGCTAAGCAATGCATTGAGGATCGTGATATTGAGAAGATTTATCATGTGGATATCATGGACTTCATCTTCAGCGAGCTATACAATGCCATGGTTGGCGGAAACATCATCCCCTATGCTCCTTATATCATGCTGCTCATCAAGGACACCTTGAAGACTCGGGATTTCAGTAGGATGGCTTTGGAGGACCATCATTTCAAGAAGTTGTACATCACTAGGGAGAAACATCCAGTGACTCATGCTTCTGCTTTTGACATTGAGTTCATGAGAGATGCCCGCACTAGTTCCACTGCAGCCCCTCGTGCTCCCCATGTGGATACTTCCTTTGTGCCTCAAGTCAGGAAGCTATCATGGTTCCAGTGCAACATCTTGTGCATGAAGGTGGACATCCACAAGGAGCAGTATCAAACCTACCGCAAAGACATTGCCATGTCTGGCTCCCAGCAGCAGATCCTTCACCATGTGAGTGGTGCCACCGGCGCCCCTCCCACAACCCCTGCTCCAGATAGCTATGCTCGGTGGTCCTCTCAGGATGTTACACCTTGGGCAAAGATCGAGAATGCTATTTTTTTTTACCGATTCTTCCAGTGCTTGTGCTGACGATGATGATGATGATGAGGATGGCCAGGGTAATGGCTCGGATGAGGAGTCTCCGGAGGAGTCAGACGACTAGTTTATCTTGGGACGCTAGCATCACTACTTGTCTACTTTTTGGTGTCTTGATGTCAAAGGGGGAGAAGTAATCTATTAGTCCTACGGGATTTGCATGGGTTTCATGCACAAGTATATTCTTCTACCATTCTTTGAGAGCTTGTATCCATTTATTTGTTATGTTCGTTTTAGCTATGAACTATTTGCTATTTCGTGCGAGGAACTATGTTTATTGTTATTGTGAGACTATGTTATTCTAGGATCTATTATTGGTTATCTATGTTGAGGATTATCTTATTGTGCGTTGTTATTATCGTCACATCTATTCTATGCACAAGGTATGGTTGTTCTACTCATTCCCTCAACATAGTTGTTACCATTGTCTTCCGTTGGTATCATGTTTTTATCTTGTTGGAAATTGTTCTCCTCTTAAGTGTGTAGTTGCATATCAAAGGCAAAAAAAAATTATGGACACTTCTAGGGGGGCAATCTCCATTTCCTTTACAAACATGATCGTGGTATGATTTTATTTGCAAATCCTAGTATTGTCATCTAACATCAAAAAGGGAAAGATTGAAAGAGCATTTCTTGATGCCTAGTGTTTTGTGTGTCAGTTAACAATGTTAGTGATATATTTGAACTGGTGTTAAGTGGTGCAGGTCATTAAATTCATCCTTCGCATCAAACACCAATTTTAGTGAAGATAGATCAGTTGTTGCAAGTTTCAGTAGGTAACCAGAAATTTCCAACTGAAAATTTCTGGGTAACCGGATTATCCGATTTTGGAAAGCACAACGATAACGACTAAGGAAACTTATCTCTCTGGCACTGGAGGTGGCCGGAAATTTCCAACCGGAAATTTCAGCCAAACCGGATTATCAGGTTTCCTCCAAGCCTGGAGAAAACGGCTAAGGACCAAGCGTTTTCAGGGCAGAAGTCTCCTTGAAATTTCTAACCGAAAATTTCCTGGAAACCGGGTTATCCGTTTTTGTAAAAGGGCTCGAAATTTGGCCAAGTCCGTGAAGCATTTCGGGACAGAAGCCAACTGGATATTTGGTACCAGAAATTTCCAGGAATCGGAAATTCTGGTATGGTCCGGTTGTTTCCTGCAATCCAACGGCCACATTTCGTGGATGGGTATTTATACCCCTCGTTCTTCTCTAAGAGCTCTAGTTCGTCTAAGCCTTCAAGATCCATTTCTAGAGCTCACCAAAAGCAAGATTTCTCCCAATCCCTCCACCAAAACTCTTTGATCTTTGGAGGATTGAAGGAGAAGGCCCCGATCTACATCTTCACCAAGCCGTTCTTCCTTTCTCCCTCATTCACTTGATGGATTTGAGTCTATGGTGTCTTTGTGGAAAACCTAGACTCCATCAATCCTTACTTGTTGATTGAAGCAAGATTGTTGGTAATTCTTGGGAGCCCCTAATTCGGTTGTGGGTGTGTGCCTCAAGCTCATTGTAAATGCACCAATTTCCGCCTCGAAGGGAATCAATAGTGAAAGGTGAACTAGGCCTTTGTGGTGAGGTTCATCGGCGAATACGGTGAGGAATTTGTGGCGTTGGGTAGGCCTTTGTGGTGAAACTCACACCCCTCCAACAAGACGTCCTCCCCTCAAAAGGAGGAACTCGGGATTACATCCTTGTCTCCGCGTGCTTCCATTATCGGTTACCTCGTTCCCTCTTCTTTACATTGTGTTTGTATCTTGCTTAATGTGTAGTGTTGTGCTTGTCATATAGGTAAATTCACCGTAGTTGCATATCTAGAGAATTTAGGCCTAAGGACTGACATGACACCGTTCAGAAGTTCTCAAGTTGAAAAATGCCTAAGGACTGACATGACACCTCCTCTGTATGAACCAGAAATTTAGGCTGGACATTTTGTCCAAGGCCGGATATTCTAGTGTGGGTTTTCTTCCATCGGCGTAATTGGCTAAGGACCAAGTTGGTTCCTTCTTTGGTTAAACCGGACATTTCAGGCCGAAACATTTGTCAGGAGGCCGGATATTCTGATGTGTGGTTCAAGATCATATGGAAATGGTTAAGGACCAAGGTGGCTCTCTCTCTGGGTAAACCGGAAGTTTGGTCGGAATATTTGGCACGAGGCTGGATATTCCGCCCCCAACTTAGGCGTATATTCCGGCCCCAATTTCGTGTCAAACGGCTAGATTTTGAGGAGGGCTATAAATACCTCCTCATACTTCTCCTAGCTCCATCTAGCTCGTCCAACATTTAAGTCTCCATTAATTGAGCTCAGTAACCTCAAGAGATCTCCAATCCCTCCACCCAAACTCGTTGATCTTCGGAGGATTGAAGGAGAAGGCCCTGATCTACATCTTTAACAAGCCGTTCTTCATTTCCCACTTATTCATTTGAGGGATTTGAGTCTAGGGTTTCCTTGTGGAAAATCTAGACCCTATTGTTACTCACTTGTTGTTTGTAGCAGATTGCTGGTGTTCTTGGGAGCCCCAATTCGGTTGTGGGTGTGTGCCTAAACTCATTGTAAAGTCTACGGATTCTGCCTTGAAGGATTCCATAGTGCAAGGTGAACTAACCCTTTTGTGGCGACGTTCGTTAGAGAATAGGGTGAGGCCTTTGTGGCATTGAGTAGGCCTTCCTGGCGAAACTCACACCCCTCTAACGAGACGTTCTCCCCTCAAAGTGAGGAACTCGGGAATACATCATTGTCTCCGCGTGCTTGCGCTATCGGTTCCTTCTATCCTTTACCTTTACTTTGTGTTTGTATCTTTCTTAGTGTAGCTCTTGCCATATAGGTATATTCACCTTACTTGTATATCTAGAGAATTTACCTTGTGTCAAGCATAAATCAAAAAAGTATTAAAATTTGGAATTAGCACGTATCCAACCACTGGTGGAGAACAGGCCAGTAGCACCGGTTTGTAAGGGCCTTTGGACTCGGATACAAAACCGGTGCTACGTATCCGGGAGTAAAGCCCCCCCCCCCTTTAGAACCGGTCAGTCACCAACCGGTTCTAAAGGCCTCCACGTGGGCGCCGAAGAGAGCGCGCAGGCGGAGGACCTTTAGAACCGGTTGGTAATACCAACCGGTCCTAAAAATTTTTTTCTCTTTTTTTTTCTTTTTTCTTTTCAGGGTTTCCAATTCCGTGTTTAGGGTTTAGGGTTTAGGGCGTGTTCCGTATTTTCAGGGTTTCCGTTTACGTGTTTCCGTTTCTGTTTGCGGTTAAATGTTGATGCACCAAATAGTAGTACATATATATATACATGTAACACGAAGTAATCGACCGATAATTACATAATCTGAAGTTCGTTTTGAATAGTTGTATACTTGCATAGAGAAGGGAGCTGGCTATAATTGGTTCATAGGATGGAAAAATTCTCCGTCTTCTGCTATGACTTGCGTGAGAAGAAATCCTGCCAATTCCTCTGCAATAGCCTTGCAACGGTCGATTGGTTTGAGCTGCGCCCGCTTTCGTGCCATCTTGAAAAGAAGTAGATGAAAACAATTAAGTTATGAACAAAACTAAACATAATTAATGGCAACATAAATAAAGTTGTGAAGATCCGGTTACGTACCTCTAGAGTTCTGGTAGTACGGGATTTCTCATTGATCTTCCTATGAATGAACTCGCAACGTAGTATCCACAATAATCAGTTCCCTGTGGTTGTTGCGGGACTTTCTATATACGAGAAACATAATTCAGTCAAATTAATAATAATCAAGAGAATGGTAATGGTATTTAAATCAGGGTACGTAGTACTACTTACTGTGTTAATCTGAAAGTTGAGCTTGTCTGCCCATGTACCGGGTTCTTCCTTGATGAACATTTGCCAAACCCTGGGCGACAAAAGAAAAATGAATAGAAGAGTTAATTATTACTTACTTGATATCAGAGAATGAACGAAAAAGAGGCCGATGAACGAAAGAGGCTGATATATATATACTTTTGAAGCATCTGACGCGCGCTCTTCCATCTGTCAGCGCCCCAGTTTAACGAGTCCCAGACTTCAACTTGTCCTCTATCGATTCTAATGATGAACAATATGAAGTGGCCGCTGCGCACGTGTACACACGCAGTCATGCATACTCATCAATTACACTTAACATCAGGTAAGCAAAATGGAATGTCTACAAGACAGTAACACTCACCTGAATCCGTAGGGCCAAAGTATTTCTTTTTTGGTATTTTGTCGCTTCAAAACCTTAGCAAATCATCCGGTGTAGTCTTGTTGAACGTTTCTACTGTGGTTTGATGATACGAATACGGGTAAATGAACCCAAAGTCCCAGATTCCTGCCAGTCTGCATTCACGAATCTTCATTCTGCATAGTAGCGTACAAAAAGAATGTCGTGAGTGATAATTATACGGGCAACGAACGCGAGCTTAACTAAATAATTGAATTACACAAATAAATCACTTACAAACAGTAGCAGCTGAGGATAGACTTGTCGAGGGCACGTTGATTGTACATCTGGAAGAAATCATCGAACCCAAGCTCGACACCGTAATCTCCGAAGTAGTGTTGATCCTGAATTTGAGCCATGATACGTCTCTCTCCTGCCTTGCGGCCTCCAAGTACCAATCATGTAAACTCCGTAGTTGGGTTGTTAGAGCAGTAGGATCTTCGACCAGAGGGTGCCCGGGCTTGTATTTTATACCACATCAGCAATAGCGTAACCCACGTCGCCCATGCGTGGACAGGACACTGAAGCCTGGTCAGATAAGACCTTGAGCGGGCCAACTGACTGTGCTTCTTGTTGTCCGAGCTGGGGAACTTGTTTCCCGCATTTCGTCTGCTCCGCCTGCTTCATCTGTGCGGCGTGCTTCTTTTCTTTATACCGTTCATAGTCTGAAAGGGGCGGCGGTGCAGGATAATATAAGTTGTCGATGGTCCGCTCAATTTTCCACTTTGGGATGTCCTTCAGAGTTTCCTTCCAGACGTCTGGAGGGGGCTTCTGGGGAAACTGTGCGAACCATGCCTTGGTTTTGGATGCCAATGCATTGGTTAGTTCCTCCTTAGTCATCAAGCCTGGTAACTTCGGGGGACTCTTGACTTTCTTGGATTTCCTTGGTCTCTTCTTGGGAGGAGTCCCGTTTCTTCTGAACTGCAGCTTCCGCTTTGTCGTACCCGTAGTGGGCGCATCCGTCGGCTCACGGGAGTGCACGGGCGATGGACCCTCGGCCTCGGGCTCCGGCCAATCTTCGTTGTGGGGTGGACTTGGAGGTTCGTTGGGGGGTGGACTTGGAGGTCGTGCATTCTCTGTACAAAAGTGAAAAAACTATTAAAAATAAGATAACATGTGGTGCAACATTCAGTAATTGATGGAGGTATGGTGCATTCGTACCTGGAGGAGTCGGTGGCCTTGGCGCCGAGTTAGGGAACACGATGTGTTTCTTATTCCACAAGATGATACCAAGCTCCATTTCTCCCAGTGTCTTCTCGCCTTCACCTCCAGGAATACTGAGCTCAATTGAATGGCATCCCGGCGTAATTGTTGACAACCCGACACGAGCATGGGATGCTGGAATCTGACCACCATGGTAGGTTGCTCCAGGTTGATTCGGTAAAGCATAGCCTGACGCCACCCTGAAGGATATGTTCCCCATTGGCATATGTATCTCACAGTTTGTCTTCTCCGTGATATCATCCACGGGGTAGTGAGGCGCCGACGGTTCGACTGCACGACCGTCTTCTAGCTGCAGGTGCGTGGAACCCACGCTGCTTCTATGCTGAGATGGGACGGCATGATCGTCTTCTATTTGCAGCTGATCAGGTGCAGGACGATGTTCTACCTCCTCTTCAGTGTCAGGTAGAGGGTGTCCCCCTTTCTTCAAGAGAAAATCCACCTTTTCTTCTAATGTCGATATCCGTTCACTCGTCTTTTTCTTGCTTCTATCACGGCTTCTGTAAGTGGCAATGTCCGCTGCAAACCCTTGGCTCCACGGGGTATCCGCTCCAAAGCCTCGTGTTCGTCCCCACTTTTCGAGGTTCCCGAGTGCCCTCGTCAGCTCGTCGTTCTCTCTATCGGGAACAAAAGTTCCTTTTCGAACAGCTTCTATTGCCTTCTCTAGTTCTGCTACGACTTTGTTATTTTTTCCGACCATGGTCCCTGAGCAACAATCATCCCAGTCTCAGCGTCCAACGTTGCCCCATGCGCGAACAACCAGAACTTGGACCTATCGGGCCAGTCATGTGTCTGTGGAATGATACCTCTTTTCACAAGCGCAGCTTCATAGCTTCGCCACCTAGGCAGGGCAGTCATGTAGCCACCTGACCCCAAAATATGGTGATATTTCTTCTTCTTCGCATTCTCCGAATTTGTGGCCGATCGGGATGCAAAGACACCCGATTTCTTGTACGCCTTAAAATCATCCTAAGCGTCTCTTATCTTCACTAGGTTCTCAGTGAAAACTGGATCTTCGTCCTTATATTTCTTCCACAGTTCTTTCTTCCACCTCTGGAATTGTGTGGCCATCTTCTTCAAAGCCCACTGCTCGACTTTCTTCTTCTTATCTTCCGCTACGCTGAAATTTTGCCATAGCGTTTCGCAAAGTTTTTTCAATCTTTCATCGACATAACTAGCTCCAACGTTGGCCCCGGTCTTCGGCTTATTCCATTCTTAAGTTGATCGGGACAGGTCTCTTACAACAACTCCGCACTGATTTACGAATTTGCGATAAGTTTCTGGGGGCTGCAGTGGTTTGCCATCAGCAGCAACTGTATCAATCGAGAACCTTGCGGTATCTTTCAACCTTGCGGCCGGGCCTCGTTTGGACTTTGTCTCAGTACTTGCGCTAGCTGTTCCGGAGGGCGCCTAAACGGGAAAATAATGATTCGTTAGTAAGTGCAATACAAATTAATTGTTGCGTGAACAGTGACTTGAGATATACGTACATTGGCAGAGAGTTTGTTCTGGAGGGCACTTCTTCATCCTCGACGTTGTCGTCGTCATCATCTACTACATCTTCTATATTCTGATCTCCGTCGCCGGAGTCGTTCAAAAATTGATTGCTAAACGCTTGTCCACCGTCGTCATCACGATATATGGCCGTTGCATTATTAAAAATCATCTCGCACATTAATCTTTCCTTCTCCACCTCACCCATTCCCGCGAGTTTATCGGCGTGCGGATCATGTGCAGGTTCTTGGGGATCCATAGCTCAACACCTGCTAGTAAAATTTATAAAATGAAGAACACTTAGCGAAATTTTCATCGGGCACTTGGCGAAATTATTTCATCGGACAGTAATAAAATAATAGTTCTGGACATATTAATGAAATAATAGTTCTGGACACACCAAGAGTTACATAGCTCGGGTTGATTTTTTTAACCCTAATACATCACGATCGAATAATATCACTTATACATAGTCTCGTGACATCTCTCAAAATAATTAACTCCGACCGGGTCCTAAGCCGCGGGGTGCTGAGTCACGGGTGCTACGCATCCATAGATAAGGAACCCTCATAGGGTCATAGCTCACGTGGTAAGGAACCCTCCTAATAATCGACCAACTGCTGCTATACTGCCTATACTGCCTATCGAGCAAGTACATGTAGCGACGGACGTGCTCGTTCTCCTCCCTGATACGCTGTTGTACCACCTCCTCAGGGGCCGGCTCTCTCCGCACCGAGCGTGGCCCACGCGATGGCCACCAAAGAATATCCGGGTCGACCACGTCACCCGGATTTCTCACCAAGCCGCGTGCCCCGGTACTAAGGAGCTCCCAATGCCAGCCTGGCGGGGCCCAGTCCCGGACATCCCCGGCGGGTCCAACAAAGACATGAACTAAAAACCTGCCCGGACTAAGTAAATATTCCATAATTAAGTAAAATACCTTAGTGTTTCTAACTTAGTAAAAAATAGTAAATTCAGAAATATAACAGAAATAAGATGAAAGTTAAACAGGAACAATATCGTAACTTAGTGAAAAAATTTAACTTACTGAAATTATATATATATTCTAACTTTCTGAAATTTTCTAACACTAACTTAGTGAAATTTTCTAACACAACATTCTAACACAAAAATTCTAACACTAAACAAAATTGTAAAAACAAAATAAAGCACTAAAAAAATCTAACACTAACTCTAAAATTTCTAACACACTAAATTCTAACACTAACACTAACTAAAATCTAACACTAAATCTAAAAATTTCTAACACTAACACTAACTCTAACAATCACACTAACTCTAAAAATTTCTAACACTAAACACTAACACTAACTCTAATTCTAAGTAAAACAAAATTAAAAAAACCGAAATAAAACTTAATTACCTAGCTAGGCCGGCGACGGCGATCGAGGGGCGAGAGGCGGGGCGGCGGAGGCGGAGGCGAGACGGAGGCGCGACGGAGGCGGACGGAGGCGGACGGCGCGACGGAGGCGGACGGCGACCGCGGAGGCGCGACGGACGCGGGGCCGCGCGGGGGATCGACGGCGACGGAGACAGAGAGCGGCCGGAGGCGCGGCGGACGGAGGTGAGGCCGACGGAGGCGCGGCGGACCTAGGCGAGGCGTACGGCGACGAGGCGGACGGACGGCGACGAGGCGGAGCAGGGCTTCGCCGTAGGTAGAGGAGAAGACGCGCGAAAGAAATGAGCACAAAATTTCACAAGTCCTGGAGATATCGCCCCACTACAGGCCTTTAGCACCGGTTTGTGTTAGCAACCGGTGCGAAAGGGTCTTTAGCACCGGTTGCTAACACAAACCGGTGCTAAAGGCCTGTAGTTGGGGCCACCCAGACTGCGCGCCCACTACAGGCCTTTAGCACCGGTTTGTGTTAGCAACCGGTGCTAAAGGTCTTAGTACAAACTGCCCGCCTCCCGCGCGCGGCAGTTTTATTGCTACAGTGCGCACCGGCCCGATCGCGAGTCTCTGTTTCTTCTCTTCTTCCTCTGTCTTTTCTTCTTCCTCTCTTGATCTTCCTCCACTAAGCACCATGGCTGAAGTTTCTAAGAGATATGATGTGGCCACACCATGCGGCAAGTCTCGACGTGTTCTACACCAACAATTGCGAGGAGATCCCCGGTGCTCTTGGGTATTTGACCGATCTGTATTTCTCCTCTCCCGAAGAACACCGGTTTTTCGGGCTTGATTTAGAGTATACGGCGGATAAACGGAATGTTGCAGTCATCCAGATTGCATTCAAGGAGGACGTTTTGGTCTTCCAATGGTCAAGGTAACGCACACGTACAATCTTGCATCTTCGATTTGTTTGTTGCATGTGAAGAATACATGTGTTGCAATATATCTAACACGTACACGTATCAAATTTTTGTTGTTGCAGTAGTTCAAAGCATTCTCCAGCACTTGTTGATTTTCTTGTGAACAAGGGGTATGACTTTTGCAGCGTTGACAACACGCAAGACCGTCCGAAGTTGATGCGCTTGGGTATTGTGATACCTGAAGATCACTACATTGATCTTCAGGATCTTATCCATTTTGCTGATTTGAACAGGCCGAAGACCGGGATGGCTCTCATGGCAACTGCCTTCATCCACGAGGGCTACGAAACCATGAAGACTGATTTCCCCTCGAAGAATCACTGGTTGTGGGAGAAGAACCCACTGGACTGGACCAACATCACGTATGCAGCCATAGATGCATACGTCTCTTACGAGTTGTTCCGCTTCTACTCGACGGATCCATAGATGTTGTTTGTGTACCGCATCTTGTGTTCGATATATGCATGTAATGGATATATTAGTATGTAATGGATATATTATCATGTAATGTATATATTATTATGTAATGGATATTATTTCTATATTAATTCCTAGCTATACTATTTCTATATTATGTCAAACACACATTTCAAAACAAACAAACAAAAACACATCAAGAAAACAAAACAGAAAAACTACTGTTTCTGTATATGTGATCACTTACCCCAGGCGCACCGTACACAACATGCGCCTGCGGTAAAGCTCTTATCCCAGGCGCATCTCTTGACTTTGCGCCTGCGGTAAAGTTACCCTAGGCGCATTTTGCTGTTTATGCGCCTGTGGTAAGTTAGGGTGGATTATGAGTAAGGCAAGGAAAAGTGAGAGCGCAAGTGATACATCGAGCATATACATCGTGGATATATATATAGATTGATTTAGCGAGATACCATACATGTAGATTGATTTAGCGATTGCCGCAGTGTCGCGGGAATACAAATTCTTTTATTAAAAAGAGAAAACAGACGAACACTACTCCTCGCCGTCGTCGTCGGGGAACTCGTCGGTGACCTCCTCCGGGTCATCATCGTCGCCGAACTCGTCGGTGACCTCCTCGTCATCATCGGAGGTGCATGATGGTATGTCCGAGATAGGCCCCCTCGGATCGTCGGAGGCCCAGACTTCGCCGGCGCGGTCGGCCCGACGAAGCTCTTGCAGCGCCCTCGTCCTCGCCTCCCGAGCGGCATCTAACGCGAGGTGGCGTTCGAGGCGGCGCTCCGCCCGCTCAGACGCGCGGGTCTGCCAGAGCTCCTCGTCGGCGCTCTCCTCCCCCGGGTTGTTCCGGTAATACTCGCGGACGACGCGGTCTTCCCTGGCGTCGACTAGGCCCTGAAACGCGCGGTGGCGGAGGTGGAGGTGGTCGGCGGCAGTGATGATCTGTGGCTTCGTCCCTGGCCTCCGCTTCCCAGACTGTGTAGCAGTCGTTGAAGTTCATCAGCGACCGCGGGCGGTTGAGGCGCCAGGCCGCCGCGTCCCAGGCGCGGGCTGCCTCTGCCGCCGTCGCAAAGGTGCCGAGGGGGATGCGGTCATCCCCCCAGCGGATATCTGCTGAACATTCCGTTCTGCCGCGCTCGGACGCCGCGGAAACCGGTGGTGTTGTTCCTCCTCGGAGGCATGGTGGAAGCGCGACGGTGCAGAGGGATGAAGAATAAGCGGCTCGAGCGCGACAGTTTATACCGCGCCCTCCAGGCCAAGCGTCACAACTCCCTGCCACGCGCACCATAACATGGATGGATGTGTAAAGGGGGGTGTAGAACAAATGCACTGAGTATATGATGTATCAAACCTTAAGGGGTGTGGAACAAAAACAGACGGTATCGCCACATACAGCCCGACCTGGCTACTGGGTGCATATATGCATACCAAATGCACGGCCGGAAGTATGATGGCGAATCCGGATGTTTTGTATTTGCTCGATGAACTGATATTTGATGTATCAAACCTTAAAGGTGGGTGAAACAAAACAAACGGTATCGCCAGTATACAACCCCGCAGTGGCTACTGAGTGCATATATGCATACCAAATGCACAGCGGGGCGTATGCTGGCGAATCCGGATGTTTTGTATTTGGGAGATGAACTGAACGGTGTATGAAGCTGGGCTATATATAGGGTCCTCTGGCTCACAAAGTTTTGAGCTAGGGTTTGATCCAACGGTAAGAAACTTCTCATCCAACGGCTCACAAACAGCTCGAAAGAAACACACCGTAGCCTGATCGAACGGCTCACAACAGCTGGAAAAAACACACCCCGGATCCAACGACTCACAAGCGGTGAAACAAACACACGATCCGTGTGATTCTATCGATTGGTCCAAACGAAACCCTAACCCATTTTAGTCCCGGTTGGTGTCCCCAACCGGTACTAAAGGGACAATCCGTTTCTATTTTCTTCTTGCCTTCTTCTGATTGCGCCGTAACCATGGAACATCTTCATCATTTAACTGAATGCTAGGATCATCTTTGACTTTGAAGGAGAATTTCATCAAATTTAATGTAATCTTCTGACATGTCTGTCTTGTCCTCGACTCCCACGGTTTCTTTTCCCTGAAGAACTATGTGGCGCCCTTGGCTCATCGTCTGATGTATTCGTTTCCTATCTTTTGTTTTTCTCGGTCTGCTAGACATGTCCTTCACATAGAAAACCTGAGCACATCATTGGCTAGGACGATTGATCATTGCCGTACCCAAGATTCTTCTGATCCACTGTTGTCATTCGTACTTCGGGTCTACCTTCACGCCTGACAGGTTGAACCATTTGCACCAGAACAAAGGGACCTTAAAGGAAGGTCCGTCAGTTCCCATATCTGCTCTATGTACCATAGTATGTGACCCTTTGCCCGTTGTCGTCTTTTGCATCAAACCGGACGCCACTGTTTTGGTTGTGCTCTTTTTATCTTGTTCTGCCGTGTAAAATATGTTACCATTTATCTCATACCCTTTAAAGGTCAATACAGTCGAAGATGGTTGCTTGGCCAACAAGTATAGCTCATCTTCAACAATGTTGTCATTAATCAGACGTCTTTGCAACCAACCTCCGAAAGTCTTCGCGTGTTCTTTAGCAATGAAATCTCAGGTTGCCTCCGGATATTCGAGCGTAAAATATCCGTGTGTTCCTGGATATATGGAGCCGCCAAGCTGGAATTAACTAGAACTGTGTAGTGTGCTTGACTGAAAGATTGCTCGTCCATACATGTTGTTGATTTCTTTCCTAGCGTGCCTTTTCCACGCAGTCTCCCCTCATGGCGCGACTGAGGACCCCGATCGGGTTCAGGTCAGGATAAAGTCAACACAAACTCAATGACCTCCTCTATTCCATAGCCCTTGACCATGCTTCCTTCTGGTCTAGCACGGTTTCTAACATAATTCTTCAAGACTCCCATGAACCTCTCAAAGGGGAACATATTGGTAAGAAGACAGGACCGAGAACGGAAATCTCTTGGACTAGGTGAACTATGAGGTGCGTCATAATATTGAAAAAGGTTGGTGGGAACAACCACTCGAAGCTGACAAGACATTGGACCACGTCCTTCTGTAAACTTGGTAGATTGCTGGATCGATTGCCTTCTGAGAAATTGCGTTGAGGAATGCACATAGCTTCACAATGGGTACTCGCACGTTTTCTGGCAGAAGCCCCCTCAATGCAATCGGAAGTAACTGGGTCATGATCACGTGGCAGTCATGAGACTTAAGGTTTTGGAACTTTTTCTCTTCCAGGTTTAGTATTCCTTTTATGTTCGACGAGTAGCCAACGGGACCTTGATACTACTCAGGACTTGGAAAAAGATCTCCTTCTCTTCCTTGGTAAGAGCGTAGCTGGCAGGACCTTTGAAATTCTCTGGATTCATCAGGTCGTCTCGTTCGTGCATACGTTGGGTGGTGCTTTTGGTGTTGGTGTATCTCTCGACTTCTTCCCATGCACGCCCAATAAGTTTAGCAGGTTCACGCAAATATTTTTCGTCACGTGCATCACGTCGATCGCAGAGCGAACCTCTAGGAATTTCCAATAGGGTAGTCCCAGAATATAGATTTCTTCTTCCACATGGCTACGTGGTTGTCGGCGTCATTTGGAACAGATTGTGCGCCAGGACCCTTTCCAAAGATTACTTTTATATCTTTGACCATGTCATATATATCAGTACCTTTAGGGAGGGTTGGCTTCCTCCGTGTATCTGCCTCGCCTTTGAAATGCTTTCCTTTCTTTCTTACGGGATGCCTGTCTGGAAGAAATCGACGATGCCCGGGTACACATTCTTGCCTATATGTATACTTTCTGTCTCGTCTAAACAGTGTGTGCATGTGCTGTATTCCTTGTTTGACTGTCCTGAGATGTTACTAAAGCGGGCCAATCATTGATGGTAACAAACAGCAACCCTCGTAGGTCAAATTCCTCTTGTTTGTACTCGTCCCACACACGTACACCTTCGTCAGCCCACAACTCTAAAAGTTCATCAACCAGTGGCCTCAGGTACACATCAATGTTGTGCCGGGTTGCGACGGGCCTGGGATCAGCACTGGCATCATAATGAACTTACGCTTCATGCATAACCAAGGAGGAGGTTATAGATACATAGAGTCACGGGCCAGGTGCTATGACTGCTACTCTGCTCCCCAAAAGATTCAGGCCATCTGTACTCAGACCAAACCTTAATTTCTGCGTCATGTGCAAAGTCCTCGTACTTATCGTCGATGTTTTCTCCACTGCGACCCATCAGCGGGGTGTCTCAGCATATCGTCTTCCTTACGGTCTTCTTTGTGCCATCGCAACAACTTGGCATGCTCTTTGTTTCGGAACAAACGTTTCAACCGTGGTATTATAGGAGCATGCCACATCACCTTGGCAGGAACCCTCTTCCTGGGGCGATCGTCGCCCTCAACATCACCAGGGTCATCGCCTGATCTTATACCGAAATGCACCGCATACCGAGCAGGCATTTAAATTCTCTGGCCGCGGTAGAGATGCAGTCATTGATGCATGCATGTATCTTATGCACTTCCAATCCTAGAGGCAGACAACCTTCTTTGCTTCGTATGTACTGCAGGGCAGCACGTTATTTCTTGGAAGCATCTTCTTCATTATTTTCAGCAGGTTTTCAAATCCCTTGTCAGATAATCCTTCTCTCTGGCCTTCCATTGCAGCAATTCAAGGGTGGTGCCCAGTTTTTTCTGGCCATCTTCGCAAGTTGGGTACAACAATTTTTGTGGTCTTCTAACATGCGCTCCAACTTCAACCTCTCGTTTTCACTTGCGCAGTTTATTCTGTTCTTCACGAATGACCTGACGAAGATCATCATCAGACTCATCAACAATGTCTCAAGTTCAGGCTCATCTTCCCCCATTTCAGTATCACCGTGTTCACGAACATAGGATACTTATCATTATCCTCTTCTTCTTCATTGTCTTCCATTATAACCCCCTCTTTCTCCGTGCTTGGTCCAACAAAAATAACTGGGCATGAAGCCTTCTTGCAACAGGTGGGTGTGTATGGTTCTTGAGCTAGGGAAATTCCTCTTATTCTGGCATTTTTTACATGGACAGAAAATAAATCCATTCTGCCTGTTCTCAGCCACATAGAAAACTATGCATGCCATTAAGGAATTCGGGACGACGTCGATCACTGTACATCCATTGCCGGTTCATCTGCATTATATAAATTTATCAACAACCATTATGCTAAATCATCATGACTAAATTAATTCATAAAAACTCTCTCTAAAAACCATCCATAAAAACTCTCTCTAATTAATGCATTTAAAAACAACAACAAATGCGATCAAAATCGCAACAAAGGTAACAATTGACCCGACGACATAATGATACCAAGCCTCTTTACTAATTGCATATTTCCTAATCTTTCTAATCTTCAGGCGCATTGCGTCCATCTCGCTCTTGTGACTATCGACGACACGGCAAGAACCTTTTCCAAGGTCATCTTCTCTCTTTCAGTTTTTTCCAACCTTTCTTCAGTTTTTTTCAATCTTTCTTTCAAGCCAATATTTTCTTGTTCAACTAAGTATAACTTCTCAACAATAGGGTCGATTGGCATTTCCGGTTCCACTACCTCCTATATAAAAATATCTATGTCAAGTTGGTCGGCGTAAGTAATTGTCGTATAATCAGGAAATGAAAATATGTAGTGAAAAAAGATAATATACCACATCCGAATCATAGACTGGACGAGGGCCAACGGGACGGATATCAAAACCATGGCTCTAGAAAATTATATACAAGTAAATACGTAAATCATACAAATCAAAATTTGTTTTGGTAAATAAAAACAATAGGCTCACCAAGGTTGTGTCGGTGATGGGGCGATTGACGGTAGTGAGGAAGGGGACAAGGCGCGCGACACTAAAAAAAGCACAAATCATAATTAATTTTGAGCTCAAATTGCATCAATTTGTATACATAACAAAATGAATAACAAATTCTAGCTTACTAGGCATTTCATCAAACACCTAGCTAGCACAACAAAAATGAAATAGCAAGAAAACGAGCAAAACCTGCAATGCCGGAAGAGGGAACGTTGATGCTAACCGTAGAACCGATGGGTACCAACAATCTTGACAAATGGGAGAAAATGGGGATGGATTAGACCTCACAAGAGGAAGGAGAGAGCAAAAATGGAGTTGAGCTAGAGCTGGAAAAAATGGAGCTGAGCTCGGGGTGGTATATATGTAGGGTTTAGGGGAGGGCTTTAGGACCGGTTTGTGTTACAAACCGGTTCTAAAGGATATGACAACGGGACCCGCACTGGCTGCAAAAAATGAGAAAACCTGTAGAACCGGTTTGTGATACAACCCGGTTCTAAAGGGTCTGCCCCTGGGCCCCCCTCCCTGCAGCAAATGGCCCGCAAGGCCTTTAGGACCGGTTTGTGTTACAAACCGGTCCCAAAGGCCTTGCGGGCATTTTGCTGCATGGGTAGGGCCCAGGGACAGACCCTTCTGAACCGATTTGTATCACATCCGGTTCCATTGGGCTTGGCTCAATGCCCTGTTTTCTACTAGTGAACCCCCTCTAGGTGTACATACTATCCATTCAAGCACGAGTTGCGCGAGAACGGCGTCACGAATTACACGCCACCTCCGGTTCCGGCAGGAGTGGGAGGAGGCGCTCCAGACGTGGGACGGAGACGCGAAGTTCGCGGTGGAGCGCCGCAAAAGATGGTGGGTGGGCCGCCACCTCGATGAGGTACTCACCTGGGCATGTGATGCTGGAAAAGCGTGTTGGAACCCCAAGAGGAGGGTGTGATAAGTACAGCGGTAGGAATTTCCCCTTAGTTAAGAACCAAGGTTATCAATCCAGTAGGAGAAAGAGGATTTTCGGAAGGTTGATGCCACTGACGGTGGTGATGGCACCGCACCGGTGTCAGCAACAACGCGGAACCTGCACACAACACAACCAAAATACTTTGTCCCAACGGTACAGTGAGGTTGTCAATCTCACCGGTCTTGCTGAAAACAAAGATTAGACGTTTAGTGTGGAAAATGGTGTATGCTTGCAGTAAGTAAAGAAAAGCAGGAAATTGTAGAGGTTTTTTAACAGTGTAGGAAAATGGACCGGGGTTCATAGGTTCACTAGTAGTGTCTCTCCCTAAAAGATAGCATGCTGGATGAACAAATTACAGCTAGGCAATTGACAAACAAAGGTTGCACCGTAGTGCACATTCATGACATGAAGACTACTATGATATTTAGTGCGGGCATTACAACAATATACATAGACCCTAATCCAACTGCATGTATGACTAATAATCCACCCTCAGGTTATCATCCGAACCCACTTAGGTATTAAGTTTCAAGCAACAGATAATCGCATTAAACAATATGTGTAATGTAAGAGATGATTGTGCACGCGGGCACTCACACCGATGTTTTCTCCCTAGCGGCAACAACACATCCTCCCCTGTCACGTTTGTGTCACTCGAGCACATGCGAAAATGAGGCATGAACCCACTATCAAGCATAAATACTCCCTCTTGGAGTCACTAGCAACTACTTGGCCAGAGCAACCACTAGCAACGGAAAGCATGCAAGATCACAAATAATATATGCAATAAAGACTATAATAAACTTGGCATAAGTTCAATATTCATCGGATCCCAGCAAACACAACACATAGAATTACATAAGAACAATCGCGATCATGTTAGCCAGCTCACGAGATCTAAACATTGAGGCATAGGAGGAGAAGACAACCATCTAGCTACTTCTATGGACCCGTAGGCCAAGGATGAACTACTCACGCATCACTCAGGAGGCAGGCATGGTGATGATGAGGCCTCTGGTGATGATCTCCTCTCCGGCAGGGTGCCGGGAGACAGCTTCAGACCTCCCCTGATCTAGGGTTGACGACGACGACGGCTGTGGAACTTTTCGGGGATATTTGATCGGGTGTCTAGGGTTTTCCATCCGGGGGGAATAAATAGGCAAAAGGGAAAAGGCGGTGGAGCACTAGGGGCCCCACACCTCCCCCGGCGCGGCCAAGGGGGGCGCGCCACCCCATGGTCTGCCCCCCATGGTGCCCGTCTTCGACTCCTCTTCGGTCTTCTGTTTGCTTCCGGGGAAAATAGGAACTTCGGAATTTGTGGGGTCCAATTCCGAGAATATTTCCAGAACAACTTTTCTGAAATAAAAAACAGCAGAAAACAGGGAACTGGCACTTGGCATCTTGTTAATAGGTTAGTCCCGGAAAACGTGTAAAAATGACATAAAGAAGGGAGAAAACATGTAGGAATTGGCATAATATCATCAGGGAGCATCAGAAATTATTGATACGTTGGAGACGTATCAACGTGGCAGCGTGCTACCGGACAGAGCGTCCCCTACGAGCCTCCACGCGTGTGCGCCGAGTAGGTGCTCTTTCTCCGCGTCCTCCACCCACTGTGAAGAAAACGAAGGTGGGGTGAAGGAGGAGCACGGGCTCTTCCTCGCCGCGCCACCGCCACCATCGGAGCTCCCAGAGGAATGGCCTCGGTCCCGAAGGAGTACAATAGCCCCGACGGCGACGGAGACACGCCAGGGTTCCCCGCGGCTCTTCTCCGCTCCATGGAGGAGCAGCCGCCTCCGCACCCCCCACTAGACCTGACTGACAGCCCCAGGTTGTTCGTCGCCCTGCGAGCGTCCAAGGAGTCCATGGAGAGGAAGGAGCCCGCCGCAGTAAAGGTGGTGAAGGAGGGGCCGTCGGTGAAGGATGAACCCCTCGACGACATCGTGGACCAGCTCGACAACGACATATCCCGAGGCAGCGACGCGGTGACGAACGATACGCAGGAGGACGACGCATCGTCGGAGGTCGATATCATCGTCCTCTCCGACATCGAGTAGCCACCGCCTAGCTACGGTTTAGTTTTTTCAAATTTATTCAAATTCTTGTAAAAAATGCCCAAATTTGAATGAAATTTGAACCTTTTGGTACAAAATCTTTAGTTTAATATTTTTTATCGTTTGGGTTTCACCGGTATGGGCGTCATCCCCCAAACCTGTCGGACACCGGTCCGTCACCCCAACATAGAAAAAAGTTGGAGGGTGTCGGACAAAAGTTGGAGGTGCTGGTGGAGATGCTCTAAGATAATGTGGCGGTTCTAGGTTATGGACATGTCATGGTAAACCGGGTGTGGCGTGACCCGCAGTTTGCTTCATGTGAGTGAAACTGTGGACCGCAGAAGTTAACTGCGAGGCCGCCTGAGATGGTCGATCGGTTACGTGCCAAATTTTAGAGGCATGTGTGTGTGTGCGTGGTACTATAGTTCAGTTTTGGGGATAATTTGGCGGAGCATAATCATAGGCAGTTATGTGTGGTTCCATGGAGAATGTATATTGTACTGACCTCAATTTGTCATGGTTAGGGCCTATCCAAGGAAAAAAAAGGGAGATAAAATTGTAACAATAGATCTTAGTTCTTGTGTTAATTTATTTTTGGTTACAGAAGAATCATTATTTTGTTCCACTACACAACATGTACAGAGTTCTGCGGCAGGGTCATTTTAGAAACTACAATACATTTATTTGTAAATAAATGTTTATAAGAGATATGGTATATTATATTTTCTAAGTGAATATGCAAAATTTAATTGATCAAAAAATATTTAAATTATTAAATATGAATATTTGGATAGTTTAATAAATGGATGATGTGTAGTTTGCATATAATGATTAATAAATATTAGTAGTAAATATGACATGGATAATTGATTGGTAGGAGAATGGATAATGTGGATAGTTTACATGTTGAGATAGAAAAATTATTAATACATCCTAATGAGGTTTTCTTTATAAAAAGTAAGATATGAGTTGCTTTAAGAAAAACGTATAGGTAGGAGTTAGAAGGAACAATTACACAATAGTGTAGATATTTTTCTATATGTATAAATTATATGTTTGCTTGCTGTAACAGGACTACACATGCAAACAAAAAAACTTGAGACGGCCGTGGACACCGCTGTTCGGCCAATCTTGAGACTAGGCATGGACAATTGGCTTGATAAGAGATGTCGCTTTAATGAACATTGTACAGTATAACATACGCTGTAGTCCGTAGCAAGTCACGGATATTAGGCCTATGCCGATGGTTTTTTTTGGCACAGTTTTATAAGTAATTTGTTGATGTGTCACACTATTTAATTAAGAGAGAGGAAGAAGTTGTATCTTAATTTTACCTACTTCCTTCATCACTCTTTACAGGACACGCACGTAGTTTAAGAATACACTTTGACCATTAGTTTAGTCATAAAAACTAGTAAAATTTTATATCATAAAAAATATATTATTATAAACTTCATTTTAATATAAATCTAATGGTATAATTTTTATGACAAATAATTTATATTTTGTTGACCAAATTTAATGGTCAAACTTTTTCTTAAAGATGCGAGTCCTGTAAACTATGATGAAGACAGTAAAATATAACCTTTGCACATTATCATAAGCAAAAATAGCTAATTGTCCAATCATATATATGCATGAGCATCATATAATTAAAGTTAGATACAACTTTTAAGAGACAATGCATTGGACAAGTACGTTCTTAAATTTTTAATGCTTCTATGATACAGTGTTAAAAACCATACCTTTTTAGCACGGTTTTATACATGCATGAGGTTTATAAGAGAGGCGATAATTTGCTGATGTGTCACACTATTTAATGAAGAGATACAATATTTACATGTCACTATAGACATAAATAGCTAACTGTCCAATCATATACATGCATGAGCATATCATATATAATAAAATTTAGATACAACATTTAACATTTAAGAGATAATATATTGGACAATTACGTTCTTAAATTTTTAATACTCCCATGATACCGTGTTAAGAAACAATGCATTGACTTAGATCTAATTATAAAATTGTCCGAACTGATAAAATTCAGTTGCAGCCATCATGCAATTGTAAAATATTGTATTAAATTGCAACCATTAAAAAATTAAAAATGGGCATAACTTTTGCATACGTTGTCGGACTTTAAAGTTCAATATACCAACGGAAACTAGAGAAAAAAAAACTCAATCTCACTCGCCTTCGGCCTGTGAGCCTTTTTTAGATTCTCCAAATTCCAAAATGAAAAAAAGTTATTTGAGACAGAAGTTTTTTTCCTACAAAATAAAAGAGCTAAAAAAAAGATAGGCGTGACACACCACATGTTTGGTGCACCACGCCTAAGTCTGTGCAGAATTTTTGAATTTCAAACCCGGGAGAGGCCCCCCACCTATATATACTTCCCTTCCTCCTCCTTCCTCCACTCTTCTCCATTCTTTCTCTTCCTTCTTCTCCTTTCCCCTCTCACTTCTTCTTTCTCTTTCTTCTCCTTCTCCACTCTCCATTCTATCTTATTTCTCTCTTCTCCTTCTCCCTTCCTCCTCCTAGCACCACCACCACCACCACCACCTCCACCTCACATCCACTCCGGTGACCACCTCCTCGTGTCCACTCCGGCGGCTACCTCTACTCCGGCGACCTCCTCTCCGACGACCTCCTCTCCGGTGGCTCCTCCACTATCGCGGCCACCTCTACTCTGGCGACCTCCTTCACTACCGCGGCCACCTCCTCTCCGGCGGCCACCTCCACTCCGGCGACCACTCTCCACTCCGGCGACCACCCTCCACTCCGGCCTCCTCTCTTTTTTCGTTTTTCAAATTTCAAATTTTTGGGCGGCCAGATCCAGATCTGGATCTGTCTCGCCTTTTAAAAAAAAAATTCAAAATCAATAGCTGATAGCCGTGACACACCAAACAAGCGGTGCGCCACGGGTAAACGAGATAGCCATGACGCACCAAAATGTGGTGCGTCACGGCTATGCAATTTTGGTGCGCCACGCATTAGCCTTTTCCTAGTAGTGTCGGTTCCTTCAATTCTTTAACTTTACTTTATGTTTATATCTTACTTAGTGTAGCTCTTGCCATATAGGTAAATTCACCTTAGTTGCATATCAAGAGAATTTACCTTGTGCAAGCATAAATCAAAATAGTATTAAAATTTGGATTTAGCACCTATTCAACCCCCTCCAGGTGTCCATACTATCCATTCAAGCGCGAGCTGTCCGAGAACGGTGTCGCGAATTACACGCCACCGCCGGTTCCGGCAGGAGTGGGAGGAGGCGCTCCAGACGTGGGACAAAGACCTGAAGTTCGCGGTTGAGGGCCGCAAAAGATGGTGGTTGGGCCGCCACCTCGACGAGGTCCTCACATGGGCGTGGCAGCGCGCTACCGGACAGAGCGTCCCCTACGAGCCTCCACGCGCGCGCGCCGAGTAGGTGCTCTTCCTTCGCGTCCTCCGCCCCCTGTGAAGAAGACAAAGCTGGGGTGAAGGTGGAGCCTGGGCTCTTACTCGTCGCGCTACCGCCACCATCGGAGCTCCCAGTGGAATGGCGGGTCCCGAAGGAGTACAACAGCCCCGACGGCGACAGAGACACGCCAGGGTTCACCGCGGCTCTTCTCCGCTCCACGGAGGAGCAGCCGCCTCCGCAAGACCCACTAGACCTGACTAACAGCCTCAGGTTGTTCGTCGCCCTATGAGCGTCCAAGGAGTCTATGGGGAGGAAGGAGCCCGGCGCAGTAAAGGTGGTGAATGAGGGGTCGTCGGTGAAGGATGAACCCCTCGACGACGTTGTGGACCAGCTGGACAGCGACATAGCCCGAGGCAGCGACGCAGTGACGAACGATACGCAGGAGGACGACGCACCGTCGGAGGTCGATATCATCGTCCTCTCCGACATCGAGTAGCCGCCGCCTAGCTACGGTTTAGTTTTTCAAATTTATTCAAATTATTGTAAAAATTACCCGAATTTGAATGAAATTTGAACCTTTTGGTACGAAATCTTTAGTTTAATATTTTGTATGGTTGGGTTTCACCGGTCCGTCACCCCCAATATAGAAAAAAAGTTGGAGGGTGTCGGACAGAATTTAGAGGTGCCGGTGGAGATGCTCTAAGATAATGTGGCGGTTCTAGGTTATGGACATGTCATGGTAAACCGGGTGTGGCATGACCCGCAGTTTGCTTCATGTGAGTGAAACCGTGGACCGCAGGAGTTAACTGCAAGCCGCCTGAGATGGTCGGTTACGTGCCAAATTTTAGAGGCGTGTGTGTGCGCGGTACTACAGTTCAGTTTTGGAGGTAATTTGGCGGAGCATAATCATGGGGCAGTGATGTGTGGTTCCATGGAGAATGTATATTGTAAGTGACCTCAATTTGTCATGGTTAGGGCCTATGCAAGGAAAAAAGGGAGAGAAAATTGTAACAATAGATCTTAGTTCTTGTATTAATTTATTTTTGGTTACAAAAGAACCATTATTTTGTTCCACTACACAACATGTACTTAGTTCTATGGCAGGGTCATTTTAGAAACTACAGTACATTGTAAGTAAATATTTATAAGAGATGTGATCTATTATATTTTCTAAGTGAATATGCAAAATTTAATTGCTCAAAAAATATTTAAATTATTAAATATGAATAATTGGATAGTTTAATAAATGGATGATGTGTAGTTTCATATAATGATTAATAAATATTAGTAAATATGACATGGATAATTGATTGGTAAGAGAATGGATGATGTGGATAGTTTACATGTTGAGATAGAAAATTATTAATACATGCTAATGAGGTTATTCTTTATAAGAAGTATAGATATGAGTTACTTTAAGAAAAAGGAAAGGTAAGAGTTAGAAGGAACAATTACATAATAGTGTAGATATATTTCTATATGTATAAATTACTCCCTCCGTATCAAAATATAAGATGTTTTAGCATTTTGTAGATATAATGTATCTAGACATGGTTTAGTGTGTAGATTCATATGCATATTACACTAAAACATGTCTAGGTACATATTGTCTAGAAAATGCTAAAACATCTTATATTTCGATACGGAGAGAGTATATGTTTGCTTGTTGTAAAAGGACTACATATGCAAACAAACAAAAACTTGAGACGGCCCTGGACACTGCTGTTAGGCCAATCTTGAGACTAGGCATGGATAATTGGCTTGATAAGAGATGTCGCTTTAATGAACATTGTATAAACACAAGCTGTAGTCCGTAGCAAGTCACGGGTATTAGGCATATGTTAATTGGAATTTTTTTAGCACGGTTTTATAAGTAATTTGCTGATGTGTCACACTATTTAATGAAGGGAGAGGAAAAAGTTATATCTTAACTTTACCTACTCCCTCCATCACAGTTTATTGGGCACGTGCGTAGTTTAAGAATACACTTTGACCATTAGTTTAGTCTAAAAACTAGTAAAATTTTATATCACAAAAAATGTATTATTATAAACTTCATTTTAATATAAATTTAATGGTATAATTTTTATGACAAATAATTTATATTTTATTGACCAAATTTAATGGTCAAACTTTTTCTTAAACAGCGTGCGCGTCCTGTAAACTGTGATGAAGGCAGTAAAATATAACTTTTGCACATTATTATAGGCAAAAATAGCTAATTATCCAATCGTATACATGCATGAGCACTATATTATTAAGCTTAGATAGAACGTTTAAGAGACAATGCATTGAACAAGTACAGTGTTAAATAACCATACCGTTTTTAGCACGATTTTATACATGCATGAGGTTTATAAGAGATGTGATGATTTGCTGATATGTCACACTATCTAATAAAGGGGTACAATATTTATATGTCACTATAGACAAAAATAGCTAACTGTCCAATCATATACATGCATGAGCATCATATATAATAAAATTTAGATACAACATTTAACATTTAAGAGATAATGTATTGGACAATTATGTTCTTAAATTTTTAATACACTCATGATACCGTGTTAAGAAACAATGCATTGACTTAGATCTAATTATAAAATTGTTAGAACGGATAAAATTCAGTTGCAGCCATCATGCAATTGTAAAATATTGTATTAAATTGCAACCATTAAGCAACTGACCAAGATGTCTCCGGGTCAACATCCAATGGCGAAAAGGTTCATTAGCAAGACCGTTTAAGATACTTTACCTGCTTCTTCGTCAGCATTGCATATATGGCCCAAATTTTTGGACTTTGATGCCAAACTCTTTCCGGTCACAAAAACACGCCAAATGCAGTAAACTCCGACCGTTCCACCTGAAGGATCGACGTATTCAGAAAGTCTCCTTGGTCCAAACTATAATCTTCAACATGGCAAGGAGGCATGGACAAATCCTTCGTTGACCGCACGTGACGTGAGTACGCGAGAAGCACATGGACCCCTTATTTGTTTGCATATAAATACACATAAGGCCCAAGAAACGATCAACTCCCTTCGCGTCCGCATTTCCAAGTCTCCAACCTCGCGGCGCGATCAGGTGTAACCGACGAATCGCCGGCTCGCCATGGCGTGCAGAAAGAAGAGTGTCAGCGAGTCGTCGTCGGCCGGCGTGACCGAGTGCTACAACAGCGAGCACGAGAAGGTCCCGAGGGGGTACGTCCCCATGGTCACCGGCAGCGGCGAGCGCGTGTTGGTGCCTGTGAGGCTCCTCGGAGCTCCCTGCATCGCGGAGCTGCTGGACAAGGCGGCGGAACTGTACGGGTACGGACAGCCGGGTGTGCTGCGAATCCCCTGCGACGCGCGGCATTTCCAGCGGCTCATAGACTGCGCGGTGGCAGAGAGCAGGCTAGGCGCCCGGCATCACATTCAAACGGACCTGAACTAGAATACATGTGTGGGCTAGAGACGTATATACAGCGATAGTGTACAGGAAATACAGTTGGATATAGATTGTGCGTTCTTTGATTGATCAATTCTTTTGTATATTACGAGTTTACGACCGAGATAACAAATTTCGCTAAAATTTGAAATGCTCACGCCAGCTGCGCAAGAATAGAACTGTGTTTGGAAGCAGGGCAAAATCAAAATTGGAATGGACGCTCGTGTTAGTTTCTTTTTGTCCTTTTGCCACACTATCCATCATGTCTTCCATCGTTGTTACTATGTATTTCCAGTTTAGACGTATACAAATTTAGTTATAGGATCTTCCTTTATGACCAATCAAGCAAAACTAGGAAATTGCTTCGCTTAAACTTCGGAATAGTGCAACTGAAGCCAATCAGCCAACTAGCCAAGGCTGTGGGTTTAGCCGCCAACTTCTAACCGCATGCAATTAGTTTAGCGAGCTGCTCCATAAGACTAGCCATAGTATCTACCTATGTTACGGTATCATAGCACATAAAGAAAAAGATCTATGTTACGGTATCATAGCACATAAAACAAGATATTTTAATAACAAGTAAATCGTGTACACATATTTATATTGGAATTTTACAAAGCAATAATTGAGATGTGTATATAATACTACTATATGATACTATGCATTATAGGGGTAGTATCATACACTAGTATCATACTAGCAAAATGCCCGTGCGTTGCAACGGTCGGCGAAACTTAATGGTCAAGAAAAATGCCATTATGTTGCTCGGGATTGATATAATGAGTATAACATTTAAAAGTTTTTCTCGCAGTTGTTGCATGCCCAAACAATGATCCAAACAAAACTTCTATTGAACATCATTCTTACCATAAGAAATTTAGCGGGTTACAAATTATGAGCTTGCCATTTCCGATATTATTTGTACTTCCTTCGATCCGAAGAAAGTGTTGGAGGGAGTAGACTATCTATATACAAATTAGTGCTCACCTCACGACACTTATTGTGGATCAGAGGGAGTAACTAAGATCCTCGCGCATATGATGAACCTGTCATGGGAACCCTAACGGAAGCCTCTCCATCTACATTGGAGTATTCAATTAAGACCTACAAACTTGTATAACCAAAACATTTAAGTAATCATTTCTGCAATATCTGAGAAATAACCCCCATGAAAAGCAAGTGACACGTTCTCAAATTTCAAGTGACATTTGCAACAACTTGCACAGCTGAAACACATGTTTCTTCCCTTAATTCTTTAACCACATTTACACTCATATTGTTGGCTCTTCTCCTTCATCCATATATCCATGGAGCGAAATAATCGACATTGGAAAAATTAATTTGTGTATTTTTTAAATACATTAGCACTGGTTAGTAATCTAGATGAGGAATTTTTTAATGAGCACGAGTACACAATAGTAAGCAAGGCTTCTTAAGAACCAATGGTAGTAGATGAGCACTACTAATCACATAATACTAATCACGATTAGTTTAGTTTTCTATTTGTAAAATACCCAGACGTCGTAGACAACAGACAAGTGAGTGGTCGAGTAATTCTACGGATATGGAGCACCCTCTAGCTTGTTGATACACATGTAAGTGAATTCATGATCGCATGGCAATGTAATTCTTTTCGATAAAGAATGGTGCAGTATTTTTTCAGTTAGTAATAAGCCAATATAAGAACAACAAACATCACATACGCTACAAGAAGACTGAAATCCAAGAGTTGGATTACTAATTAAAACTATATCATTATTCTGTTGTACATATTTCAGACATTCTGTTCAATCTAGCTACAGCCTATATGACATTGTCCACGCCTGGAGAAAAATATAAGTATGTTTAGTTCCGTCCCACTGACGAAAATGTAGATTTCTGCAAAATGTCAGTCACACTGTCGCACAAGTTTCCAGTTCACGTCCACCAATCCATCTTAAACAAGAGTGCCTAGCTCTGCAAACACTGAAGAATAAAAACTTGAATAAATTGGATGAGAAGCTTTGACAAGAGATCCATTTCATTGTTACCCGAGGCTCTGCGGCGACGACGCACGCAGATGTCATGACGTTCCAGCAGCAGAACTAACCCTTGAGTTGGTCCACACATGACGACGCTAACAGTAGGGGACACACCAGATCGACCTCTCCATTAGCCGGCCAGCCCTCCACCTCTCCGTGGTGCCTCCCCTCCATCGAGCTCCATGAGGCGGAAGGTAGTCGACCTGCTTGAGCTCTGAGCAGCGGAAGTGCGCGATCTGGTGAAACTCGGCCAGCACGCCAGGTCGGCTATCCGGCAGGAGAGTCTGGCCTGCTCGTGGTGGCACTATTCTGGGGAGTCGGGGGCATTAGGTGGTAGAGGACAGCCGACGCGGTCGCAGGGCGGCGGCAGCGTCGGAGTTGCTCTGCGTGAGGCGAACGATGTGATGTGTTTTACGGAGAAAAAAACGTTTGGGAGGGATGTGTATAGACGTTACCGGTTTATAAACGTACGAGATTAGGACGACGTACCAACCAACAATGACGGACGAAGGAGAAACCTAGCCCCTATTATATAGTAGAGAATAGATACATAATACCAATATATGATACTCTCCACTATGACTAGTCTAAGGATCATTGGACCAAGATCTTCGCGTTTGACAGGTGACTAAATCTCAAACTCCCTATAGGTCCAAGGAAGACGCCAAGTGCAATAAACCAATTTAGAAATACGACTGTCCCTGTTAGGACGTTGACCGCACCGTCAAGTAATATTTTATAGTGTGTTTCTACAAAATACTCTTGTCAATTTTGTCGATATAAATGAATTTCTCTTGTCAAATTTTCACATTTACTACTTTAATAAAATAATAAACTGTTATGTATACATTCATGCATAATATTTTTTAAATATGTCCTCTTGTCTTTCAACTTTTTTGTATGTCCCTCAAAAATTGTATGTCCCTTGGCTCCGGTTAAATATTTCAGTGGCCGGAAAAAAATTAGTTTTTTCCTCTCAGCCTGGTGTTTTGAGTCATATTTTCTGTGAGCACAGAAAGATAGATAACGAGACAACTATAACACTATCAAGAGTAGAACGCACTTAGCAATCTACCCAGCTCTCAGTTGTTCCATCGTGTGTCACGTTGGGCATCGAGCGATCCCCATCCCCTTGCCACTATCGTTCCACGGTAAAAGTTCTTGACTTACCACACTCATTTTCTCGTAAATTTCAACTAATTCTGATTGTTCGTTTCACATATTTCAGTTCCCTAGCAGGGTCCTCCAATCGAGAATACAACATACCACTTTGGCTATTTTGTCTCCCTTCTCCAGTTGTGGTAGTGCGGTACACTCACACATATCGCCAATTTGACCACAGGGAGGTATATAGTATTACTATTCCCTAATCATTAATCTCTGCCTTCACACACATGTTGCATAGAGGGTACCCATCATTTTTTAATTTATTTTATTTTATTTTTTACGGCATTTTGTGTTACACTGGTAGAAAATAGGCCTTCCATACGCCCCCATTAGTCCCCAAAATAATCGACCCGCGACCATAGGGGTTTGGTGAAGGTGAAGAAGAGGCACATGATGAGCCCGCTGATGATCTTGGTCGGACCATTGCTGATGCACGGAGACGCTGCGAAACTGGCAAGGAGAGGGGGAATTTGGATCGCATGTTAGAGGATCACACGAAGTCACTGTACCCAGGATGCGACAATAGTCTGAAAAAGCTGGGCTGTAAGCTGGATTTGCTGAAATGGAAGGCACGGGAAGGTGTAGCTGACTCATCATTTGAAAATTTGCTGAAAATGTTGAAGAATATGTTTTCGAAGAATAACGAGTTGTCCGCCAGTACGTACGAAGCAAAGAAGGTTGTCTGCCCTCTAGGTTTAGAGGTTCTGAAGATACATGCATGCATTAACGACCACATGCGGACCCAGGAATTGATGTTTGCCGGGGCGAACAATTTGGGACATTTTTTTAAAGCACAAATGCAAGTGTTCCAACACAATAAAAAGTCTCGAAATATTCAGTTTTTAACACAATAACATTCAAGCACTAAAAACATGAAGAATTCTAAAAACATCTTAGAAACTACTAACAAATTCTCTTGTTGCCCAAACACTCATTGGCGAAACCTACAACAATCAAGCAAAAATATTATGTATCTGAATCTCAACACAAGTGTGGCAAAAATTGTAGGTTTTAAAGATAGATCACTATACCATCAAGTTGAAGTAGCGGAATGAACACGAGGTGGTCGAGGTAGATGGCCTCGACGATTCCTCAAGGCATGGAAGTGTTTCATAATCTCCTTGTCCTCAATGTTTGCAAATATCTCCCGCTCAACAAAGCAAACCATCAAATCATTGAGCCATTCATCACTTATCTTGTTTCGGAGATCCGTCTTTACAATATTCATGGCTGAGAAAGCCCTCTCAACTGATGCTGTCGCCACCGGCAATATCAATGCAAGTGTAATGAGGCGATAAACCAATGGAAAGACCAAATGCTGCCTGGTTTTGACCAACTTCAGAGCAAGACCACTTAGACTATCACAAGTCAAGAAATCTGGGCTATTTCTCATCACATGAACATATACATTGAGTTGATCAATCAAGAGATAGCAATCTTGTGAAGAGAAATCAACTGAGTAAATACTTGCAAGCTCAAGTAACTTCTCATGATCAAAGCTACTAAATGACTCCCTAGGATCAAGGCATGCAATGCACTGTAACAAGCGTGTGGAAGTTTCACTAAATCGATGATTCATCTCAACTATGTTTCTATCAATCACCTCGTTGAATATTTGTACCTTGTAGTGATGGAAGTTACTGACCATTTTGCGTGAGCTTCTTGGATAACCTCTAGCAAAAATGTTATCATCCATACTTGGCACTAGAATATTTCTTCCAACACAAAAGTTAGTAGCCGCCAACAAAAGAGGCTCCCATCCATCATCTCTAAACTTTTGCAATAGATGTTTGACGGAGACAATCATATTCATGGCACAAACTATGTTTTGATCTTTTTGTTGCAATGCTTGTGACAAATCATTTGTTAAACCAAGTACTCGAAGCATCAAATGCAAGATAATAACAAATTCAAAGGTTTCCATGTTTATGAGATAACCTGAAGCCACGCCTCTATCATCCATATCTGTCCCATCCTCAGCAATACCTGTGAGCACTTCAACCACAGAATCCCACATTTGATACAAACGGATTAGAGTTCTATGGTGTGAACCCCAACGTGTATCACCTGCTCTTACTAAGCTTGTCTCTTGATGTTGGCCACTTCCTGACACAATATCTCCACTCTCTAATTGTGATACCAATTTTTCATGATGCTTCTGTAACAATGCATCTTTTCTCCTACAAGAGGCACCCACCTACAAGATAAAAATATGCATTTAGAATTACATACATGATAGACATATATTGGAGTTTTGTATGCCCAAATAAATGAGAAATAAAAACACTAACCATGGTGACAATCTTATTTGTATGCCCAAAGAAATCACTAACTGCAAGAACTCCTTTCACAACCGCAACCACCACCAACTGGAGTTGGTGGGCAAAACAGTGCACATAAAAAGCATGAGGGTTGACATCTAACACCAATTTCTTCAATCCATTGAGTTCACCGCGCATATTTGAGGCGCCATCGTAACCTTGTCCTCTCAATCTAGACATAGATAGATTAAGTTTAACAAACATTGCATCTAAAGATCTTTTTAAAGAAGCCGATTTAGTATCAACAACATGCTCAACACCAAGCAACCTTTCCAACACCTTCCCTTTTTGGTTCACAAATCTGCAACCAACAAAATATGAAGTTAGAATCAACATAAGAAGAGACTAGGAGAGTAAGTAAAGTAGTGGCAAATAACTAACCTCACAATAACGGCCATTTGCTCTCTAATTGATGAGTCGCGAGACTCGTCAACAAGTAGTGCGAAATTACCATCCCCAAGCTCATTCATTATGACTTCCATAGTCTTTTCTGCACATGCTTGTACTATTTGCTTCTGAATTTTAGGAGAATTCAATTTATGATTGCCAGGAGCATTGTCATTTGTCACATCGGCAACATCTTTACATCTTTTAGCAAACCAATCCAGCAACTCACGGAAATTACCCTTGTTCTTAGAAGTCTCGGACTCATCATGCCCACGAAATGCTAAGCCCTGTGAAACAAGAAATCTTGCAACACCTACAACAGCCCTCAAGCGTTCTTCATAATCAAGATGTGATTTCTCAACATGACAAGTAATGGCATATGAAACACTTTGCTTTTGATTTCTAAAATCTTCACAATGTTTTCTAGCATTGTTGTGAGCGCTGTTTTGTTTACCTACATGAAGGTTGAAGTACTCCGGTCCTTTTTTCCAATTTGTAAACCCCGTCTTCATGAAGACATCATGTCCAAATTTTTTACCAATGCTTGAAGACTTGAAAAGGAAACAATAAAAACAGTAGGCCGCATCTTTCGCGACACTATACTCTAACCAATCAAAATCTTTATACCATGCTTCTTGAAATGGGCGCCTATCCTTGCCAAAGATTCTGCGAGGAAAATTATGACCTATCAAGCGACATGGACCCTTCGACAAATATGCCCTCCTCATTGTATCTCTAATTTCCTGGGTAGCATACTCTTCAATCTGTCTCCGAATGCCAGGATCGGCAACCACATCAGCAGGATTAAATACAATGGCTTGTGAATCCTGTAACATCAATGATAAATCAAGTCAGCTATGAAACAAAGTGGAAAACAGGGTGGAAAACATTTGGTTCACTTCTACTCACAATATTCACAAGGGGTGGTAGGTTTGCTTTTGGTTCCTCCTGCACACAAGGTGTTCGATGAAATCCCGAGAGCATGAAACACACATATGAAGTTCCGAGCCACACTTGAGCTTTGTCATTTATTTTTCCTCCGCGATCGCGGTTAGCAACTTGAACCTTCATGATTTGTATTATTTTTGCTAGTTAGTTTAACAAATGCATGATTGTTAATTATATACTTTATATAATAATAATTCAGATGAATCGCAATGGGATGTACGGTAACCGACTCTCCGGCGAGTTCACTATGGGTTTGAAAGATTTCCTCGTTGTGGCAAATGCGAACAAGCAACGAGTTTTATTATCTGTCCATGTGCTGAATGTAAGAATCAAAGGTTACTCCTCCTCAAAGAGTCGTTCACATGGACCTGCTTCGGCACGGTTTCATGCCAAGCTATAATTGTTGGACCAAGCATGGAGAAAGAGGGGTTAGAATGGAAGAAGATGAAAGAGATGATATCGATGTCAACTATCATGAGGCTTTCGGTGATACTTTCATGGAGGATGATGCTGAAGGTGGGGAAGGGTTTGGTGAAGGTGAAGAAGAGGCACATGATGAGCCCGCTGATGATCTTGGTCGGACCATTCCTGATGCACGGAGATGCTGCGAAACTGACAAGGAGAGGGAGAATTTGGATCGCATGTTAGAGGATCACACGAAGCCGCTGTACCCAGGATGCGACAATAGTCACACTGGATTTGCTGAAATGGAAGGCACGGGAAGGTGTAGCTGACTCATCATTTGAAAATTTGCTGAAAATGTTGAAGAATATGTTTCCGAAGAATAACGATGCCCGCGCCATACGTACGAAGCAAAGAAGGTTGTCTGCCCTCTAGGTTTAGAGGTTCTGAAGATACATGCATGCATTAACGACTGCATCCTCTACCGCGGTGAATACGAGAATTTGAATGAATGCCCTGTATGCACTGCATTGTGTTATAAGATCAGAGCGACCTTGGTGACGATGTTGAGGGCGAGAAACCCAGGAAGAGGGTTCCCGCCAAGGTGATGTGGTATGCTCCTATAATACCTCGGTTGAAACGTCTGTTCAGGAACAAAGAGCATGCCAAGTTGTTGCGATGGCACAAAGAGGACCGTAAGTCCGATGGGGAGTTGAGACACCCCGCTGATGGAACGCAATGGAGAAAGATCGACAGAGAGTTCAAAAGATTTTGCAGCTGACGCAAGGAACATAAGATTTGGTCTAAAGTACTGATGGCATGAATCCTTTGGCGAGCAGAGCTCCAGCCATAGCACCTACCCTGCCCGTGACTCTATGCATCTACAACCTTCGTCCTTGGTTGTGCATGAAGTGGAAGTTCATTATGCCAGTGCTCATCCAAGGTCCGAAGACAACCCGGCAACGACATCGATGTGTACCTAAGGCCATTAGATGATGAACTTTTACAGTTGTGGGGCAGACCTGGTGTACCTGTGTGGGATGAGCACAAAGAAGAGGAATTTGACCTAAGAGCGTTGCTTTTTGTAACCATCAAAGATTGGCCTGCTCTCAGTAACCTTTCGGGACAGTCAAATAAGGGATACAAAGCATGCACGCACTGCTTACATGAGACTGAAAGTGTATTTTTTGGATAATTGTAGGAAGAACGTGTACCTGGGTCATCGTCGATTTTTCCCGAAATCATAACGTAAAAAAGAAAGGCAAGCATTTCAAACGGCAAGGCAGATCACCGCCGAAGCCTGCGGAACGTACTGGAGCTGAGATAGTTGATATGGTCAAGGATTTGAAAGTCATCTTTGGAAAGGGTCCTGGCGACAATCATTCCGCTGTGAGTTGACGGGGCACGTACCCATGTGGAAGAAGAAATCGATATTTTGGGAGCTACAGTATTGGAAAGTCCTAGATGTCCGCTCTGCAATCGACGTGATGCATGTTACGAAGAATATTTGCGTGAACCTGCTAAGCTTCTTGGGCGTGTATGGGAAGACAAATGATACAAAGGAAGAACGGCAATACCAGCAACTTTTGAAAGACCCAGATGACCGGCATCCGGAATGGTTTCAAGGTCGTGCTAGCTACGCTCTTACCAAAGAAGAGAAGGTCATTTTTTTTGAATGCCTGAGCAGTATGAAGGTCCCGCCTGGCTTCTCGTCGAATACAAAGGGAATAATAAACATGGCGGACAAAAAGTTCCAAAACCTGAAGTCTCACGACTGCCACGTGATTATGACGCAATTGCTTCCGATTGCTTTGAGGGGGCTCCTACCGGAAAATGTTCGAGTAGCCATTGTGAAGCTATGTGCATTCCTCAATACAATCTCTCAGAAGGTAATCAGTCCAGAAGATCTACCACAGTTACAGAACGATATGGTCCAATGTCTTGTCAGTTCCGAGTTGGTGTTTCCACCATCCTTCTTCAATATTATGACGCACCTCCTGGTACACCTAGTCGAAGAGATTTCCATTCTCGGTCCTGTATTTCTACACAATATGTTCCCCTTTGAGAGGTTTATGGGAGTATTAAAGAAATATGTTCGTAACCGTGCTAGGCCAGAAGGAAGCATCGTAAAGGGCTATGGAAATGAGGAGGTAACTGAGTTCTGTATTGACTATGTTCCTGACCTTAAGCCGATTGGTATTCCTCAATCGCGGCACGAGGGGAGACTAAGTGGAAAAGGCACGATCGGAAGGAAATCAACGATATGTATGGACGGTCATTCTATGACTGAAGCACACCACACAGTTCTGCAAAATTCGAGCTTGGTGGCTCCGTACTTCGAGCAACACAAGAATATTTTACGCTCGGACAACCCGGGGAATCCTGAATCATGGATTATAAAGGCCCACATGGAGACTTTTGTAAGTTGGTTGCGAAAACATTTAATGAATGACAATGATGTTGGAGATCAGCTGTACATGTTGGCCAAGACACCATCTTCGACTATAACGACTTTCCAAGGGTACGAGATTAATGGGAATACATTTTACACGATCTCCAAGATAAAAAGAGCACCAAAAACAGTGGTGTCCGCTTTGATGCAGCAACCGAGATTGGGCAAAAGGTCACATATTATGGTTACATAGAGGAGATATGGGAACTTGACTATGGACCCTCCTTAAAGGTCCCTTTGTTCCGGTGCAAATGGTTCAAGCTAACAGGAGGTGGGGTAAAGGTGGACGAGCAATACGGAATGACAATGGTGGATTTCAACAATCTTGGTTACCTTGACGAACCATTCGTCCTAGCCAAAGATGTCGCTTAGGTTTTCTATTTGAAGGACATGAGTAGCAAACCGAGGAAACGAAAAGATAAGAAAACGATCAGTACATCATGCGATGAACCAAAGCGCCACATTGTTCTTTCAGGGAAAAGAAACATCGTGGGACTGGAGGACAAAACAGACATGTCAGAAGACTATAATATGTTTGGTGAAATTCCGCCCTTCAAAGTGAACACTGACCCAAGCATTAAGTTAAATGATGAGGATGCTCCATGGATACGGTACAATCGTAAGAAAGCAGGGACACAAGGGAAGAATTGATGTGTAATAATTTATTGTACCAAACTTTTTTGAATGGATCATGTGAATTATATTATCTCTGGTGTGTTTAAGACTAACTCCTTTGCAAAATATTTGAGAAAACGAGTGGAAAACATGGAAAACAGAAGGTTACTTAAATGTCTCAAAACCTTGTGAGATAAAATATCTAATTTCATAACTTCTATTAAAAACAGAAAACAGTGTCGCCGGAATACAATTTTTTTTATTAAAAACAGAAAACTGACGAACACTACTCCTCGTCGTCGTCGTCGGGGAACTCGTCGGTGACCTCCTCCGGGTCATCGTCGTCGCCGAACTCGTCGGTGACCTCCTCCTCGGCGTCGGAGGTGCATGATGGTATGTCCGAGATAGGCCCCCACCTCGGATCGTCGGAGGCCCAGACTTCGCCGGCGTGGTCGGCCCGACGAAGCTCTTGCAGCGCCTTCGTCCTCGCCTCCCGAGCGGCATCTAACGCGAGGTGGCGTTCGAGGCGGCGCTCCGCCCGCTTAGCCGCGCGGGTCTGCCAGAGCTCCTCGTCGGTGCTCTCCTCCCCCGGGTTGTTCCGATAATACTCGGGGACGACGCGGTCTTCCCTGGCGTCAACTAGGCCCTGAAACGCGCGGTGGCGGAGGTGGAGGTGGTGGGCGGCAGTGACCATCTGCGGCTTCGGTGCCCTGGCCTCCGCTTCCCAGACGGTGTGGCAGTCGTTGAAGTTCATCAGCGACCGCGGGCGGTTGAGGCGCCAGGCCGCCGCGTCCCAAGCGCGGGCGGCCTTCGCCGCCGTCGCAAAGGAGCCGAGGGGGATGCGGTCGTCCCCCCAGCGGATATCTGCGCTGAACATTCCGTTCTGCCGTGCTCGGACGCCGCGGAAGCCGGTGGTGCTGTTCCTCCTCGGAGGCATGGTGGAAGCGCGACGGTGCATGGAGAGGAGTGGGTGCATGGAGAGGAGTGGGCACGTGGAGAGGAGAAGACGCGGTCGAGGCGCGACAGTTTATACTGCGCCCTCCTGGCCACGCGTCACAACTCCCACGCCACGCGTCACAACTCCCGCGCCACGCGCCACCCTAACACAACCAAGCAAATAGTTGCACATTACTACCTAAGCTCAAAGTGAACACTGACCCAAGCATGGATTGATGTGTTAAAGGGAGGGGTGTAGAACAAAACAATCGGTATCACCATCATACAACCCTACCGTGGCTACTGGGTGCAATATGCATACCAAATGCACGGCAGGACGTATGATGGCGAATCCGGATGTTTTGTATTTGCTCGATGAACTGAATATATGATGTATCAAACCTTAAAGGGGGATGTAGAACAAAACAATCGTCGCCATCATACAGCCCCACCGTGGCTACTGGGTGCATATATGCATACCAAATGCATGGCAGGACGTATGATGGCGAATCCGGATGTTTTGTATTTGGTCGATGAACTGACCGGTGTATGAAGGTGGGCTATATATAGGGTCCTCTGGCTCACAAAGTGTTGTGCTAGGGTTTTGATCCAATGGTTAAGAAACACCCTCATCCAACGGCTCACAACAGCTCGAAAGAAACACACCGTAGCCCTGATCGAACGGCTCACAACAGCTCGAAAGAAACACACCCCGGATCCAACGACTCACAAGCGCTTGAAAGAAACACACGATCTGTGTGACTCTATCTGATTGGTCCAAACGAAACTCTAACCCATTTATTCCCGGTTGGTGTCCCCAACCGGGACTAAAGGGATGATCCGTTTCCCAACGAAACCCGTACCATTTAGTCCCGGTTGGTAAAACGGGCCGGGACTAAAGGGATATATGTTTTTTTCTCGCTATATATATGTATGCATTGCCACACCATTGGCATAAACACATACAAACTCACAACTCTCTCATGGCTTCTCCCGTACCCACTCTAACATTCATCCAGGCGGAGGCACTTTCCGCCTCAAACTACCCCTGCCCGCCCGCTACAGCGTTCCCTGGTTGGATGCTGAGCGCCGGAGGAGTGCCGGTACCTCCTCTTCCTCAAGGTGTGGCGCGTCGGGCGGCCATCACGAACCACTACTACCACGAGCTCACGCCGGAGCAGCGGAGGAATCCCAGTTGGCATCCCGATAACCAGCATACTTGGGATGCCTTCTTCATCAATCATCGTGAGAGGGCGCTCGCCAGGTATGAGGAGGCCGGTCTGCCTCCTGGGAACTTTCACGAGGTCGGTCGTCGGCTATGGTGGTACGGCCGGATACTACAGAGCGTCATGGACTACATCAGGGCCGGCGATATCCCCCGCCTGCGCTACCCTCACGCCCAGTCCTGGAGTCGTGATCCTCCGAGGGAGTGCAAAGCACCGTCAGACGATAGTGACGACGACGACGGCGGCGACTACGACGACTACGAGTATGACTAGCAGATATCAGATCCACAGTGTCTTGCCATTATGTAGATCGATCATGCATCTATACTCTCCGTTTAGGTTTAGATCCACTCTTGCCATTATGTACTGCCTTTTTTATCTATGTATATATCCAAGATGTGTGTGAATCTATATATATATTGTCCTAACTATATTCTTGCGTACGCTATTATGCAGATTGAAGATTTGGGAATGCAAAATAAGAAACATCCATGATGTTGGGTTCATTGACCCACAAATCATTAATGGAACTATGTTACAACGTCACCCCCAAGACGTGGAGAAAGACTTGTACAATTTTCTTAGAAAGCATCAACTCAAAAGTCATATTCTATTTTCTTACCATTTTGGGTGAGTGTTTCTCTCTTGTGCCTATTCTCTTTTGTTTACTCCATGCATGGTATGTCTAATCGATAAGTTATGCATGACTGTGCATGTAACGTGTCCGCAGGTTCCACTGGTTGCTGCTAAAAATTGAACTTCACACCTCCACAGTTTTTATCATGGACTCTATGGATTCAGATCCAAACCTTTGGGTCGACATGAGAAAAATGTTGCAAAGGTAATTATTTTTAATCATTTGCGCTTTATATCGATCGGTCTCTTTTTTTCATTTCCTAATATGCAGTAGCTAATAACTCCCTTGTTCATTTAATTTTCTTTGCACTGTAGAGTTTGGAGACGGTTCTCAAAAGAAATTGTCGGTGAATTCAAACATCAGCTAGATTTTAGAAATTTAGTTCGTGTGGATAAGCAGCCACCGGGGACCAATCTATGTGGATACTATGTTTGTGAGAACATACGGAGAGAAACCACTGATAAGAAGAAGTCGGATAGCGCGGAAGAGTCTCAATAACTTGCAGAGGACGCTTAGTCCAGAAGCTCGCTTCCGACCAATTCAAGAGGAAATAGCAGGATTTTTCCTTAGGCATGTCATCGATCCTAAAGGAGAACACTATGCGTCCGACGAAGACCAATTCAAGAGGACTTAGCAGGATTTTTCCTTATGCATCTCCTAGATTGAAAATTGTTCGAAGTTGTGTATATCCATCGTAATTGTGTATGGAAACTTGTTCGAAGTTGTATATGGTCACCCGAGATTGAATATATATTATATATTCCTATTGAATTCTTCTTGTTTGAAATTTCATATATGCATGTATATAGTAGCGTACAATATATATGTGTACTGAAACTTCATCAAAATTAAAATAAAACACAAAATAAAATATAAAAGAAATAAAACAAAAGAAATTAAAAAGAAACCAGGTTTAGGGGGGCTAAAACCCTAAATCTGCGGAGGAGGCCTTCAGTCCCGGTTAGCCATGAGAACCGGGACTAAAGGTCCTCCGCCCTGACGGACTCCTGGCGCCCACGTGGACGGGCCTTTAGTCCCGGTCCGTAAGTGGCGCGACTAAAGGGGTGTCTTTAGTCGCGCATATTTAGTCCCGGTTGTGAGGCCGGGACTAATGGCCTTTGCGAACCGGGACTAAAGGCCTATTTTCTACTAGTGATGGTCTTTATCTGAAATCTCCGTATCCGTAGGTTTAATAGGGATACTTTTTGTATCACTCAACGAGCCTTCTTTCTCCGCCTCTTTCTCTCGTAGCAGTTGGGCGTTAAACCTCCAACTAGTGGGAATAATACCCTGACCAACTGGAGCTCTACCTCGACTTGGAGGAGGGGTTCTTCCTCTACCCCCCATAACCGCCCCTACTACCAATAGGGTTTCTCCCTCTCCAAGTATCCCAGCTAGCTTTCAGCTAATCACCCCAATGCAAATTTTCCACGACATGCTCCCCAGACCCACATTCAAGATGCGTATGTCCACACAGGCCACACGCTCCACAGAAACGTGGGATTTTTTCAAACTTCAACTGGTATATTTCCCTGTTACCTCCTCGAGATAACGAGACTACTTGAGGAAGCGGTTTCTTGACGTCCAACTTGCACTGAACCCGAATGAAATTCCCTGCGCCCAGCACGTCAGTCTCAACCACTTCAACATTATCTTTTCCCACCACTTTTTCCATGAGATTTGTGATTAGCGATACATTGCGGTATCCCACCAGGATTTTATGGATCTGAACCCAGACGGGCAGAAGATTGAGGTTGAAGGTATCAGGATCTGAGAAGCCATCATACGGTATGATTACCACTGCGTTCTGACGAAAGAGCCAAGGCCCCCCCCCTTCTCAACTTTCAGCCAATCGCCTAAACAGTAACATTGGATGGTAAAAAGTGTTGGTTCTAAACTTGTAAACGTAATCTATCTAGCAGGGCTCCAAGCATTGTTCATACGTTGTTCGAATGTCTTCCTACTGAACGAATTCGATGAATGAACCTTAGCGAGAGCCATCCACTTAATTCCCTCCTGCGGAATATCTCCTTCTTCTTCGAACAGTAAGTCGTCCAGATCGTCCTCTTCAATCCCAAGTCTCTTCAATAGATCATTTGTCGGCTCCTTGGTTGATTCCATTGGTGAGTCTGTCTGACTAGCCTCGCTCGCTGACGCCATCGCCCTCCAGGAAACGAGACAGATTATTGACCTTCGTCTGTACGTGTATGAGCCCCGCTATCACGATGAGAGCGCCTTATCAAGATCCAACCAAGCGAAGATCGAGTTGGAGAAGGGGAACCTTCATGAGATCTCCCTCCGGAGTAGAGAGGACCCGTGATCGGAGCCGAACGCCGGAAGAGAAAGATCAAACCCTAGTCGTCGGATGCGCTAGGTCGAAAACCCTAATCGCCCTAGAGCGTTAGGTCCTTAGTTCTTGGCATGTTTGATAACAATAGTTCGTAGTAGTTCTTCACAACAGCCCTATTAAACGAAGGGGTATATTGTGTTGCCCTCGGTTATCTCGATAATTACAACAAAACTTTCATTGCAACAAATTCACTAGTATCGCAACAAAAATTATCGCCCCGTGTACAAAAAAAAGTATTGCAATAAATTGTTCTAAATAAATTCGAAAAATAAGTAATGCTATAAAAAATAGTTAAACAATATGTTTATTGCATTGCAACAAAAATTTCAAAAATTCAACAAACACCACAACCTATTATACAAAAACATATGTTTTGCAATTTAAAAGTTGCGGGTGATTGTTGCTCGAGATTGGTTTGCAACAAAAATCGTCACCTATTTCAACAAGAATCACAACCTATTGCAACAAATAAAAAGTATTTACATTAGTTAAAATAGTTGGTAAGTGACGAAGGGATGAACCCTGGACCTGTCGGGTAAGGACACCCGGTCCAAGGCCCAAGATCTAAGCCCAAGAGGAGATGCCATATACTATTCTAGAAGGCCCAATTGAAGCACACCCGCAAGGCCTTGCGGGTCAAGTTAGGAAACTTGTAACCGACTTTAGGTTAGGGTTTGAGTCCTCCCCGGGTACGGTTTGAGACCTGGCCACCTATATAAGTCCAGGAGAACCACCGGGAGGGGACAAGCAAAACCGCATCAGCAAGCCTTGAGATCGAGATCGTACTCTCGACTTGAGCAACCCCCCACTGTAACCGATCTACTCGTGAATACAGATCGACAGAAGCAGGAGTAAGGGTTTTACCTCTACGAGGGCCCCGAACCTGGGTAAATCGTGCCCCCTGTTTAGCCAACGATTGTCAGCAGCGCCCACAGGTTCTCCTAATCGAAACACTATGGGTTCACCCGAGGGACTTGTTGAGATGCAGATTCGACAATTGGCGCCGTCTGTGGGAACGGCGGGCGCTGGATCTCCGACATCTTCGGCCTCATCGACGACCAACTCACGTTGGAACCCCACAACTTCGACTCCGACCAATCCGATCCGAATCGGATCAGTCATCGTCACCCCGCACTCGCCGGAATCACGCCCGTTATTTAGCGACCTGGAGAAGAGTATCACCCCTGTCGTTCGGGAGCTTCCAATTCTACACCAACAAGGACGGGATCCACCACTTCCTCGAGCAAACCGATCTCGAGGGATCGAGATCTGGGTCGATCTCTAGTCCGGAAGCTGTCGATTCGTGACCCCATTGCGAGGATCGCGACTTGGCAAAAAGCGGCGAATCCATACGCCTCAACACCAGCAACTTCCATATCGTCTCCACAGAGGAACCTTCTCGGATCAGGAAAGCCTTCCGAGCCACGCCTAGGACCCGCGAGCCGTACCAGGCCCAGGTCTGCATGGCAGGATCAGGAGATCCACCCGAAGAAACTGAACACAGCGCAAGGGAACGCGCTGAGATCGGCGTCTCGCGAGACGCTTGGGTCTGAGCAAAGGAGGCTATCCGCACGAGCAAACCACCTGCAGTCAGAGCTCCTCACGAAGACATGACCGCCTACCACTATCATCTAGTGAGAGCGGCTACCACAATCAAAGAAGCTCGCATAGATCTGGCCGAGTGGTGGAGATTGGCAGATGAGTCGAGCCAACGCCGGGCCGCACTGTCATTAACACCTTCTGTCGGGAGTCGTCCCGCAAGAAAAGGATACGCCTCAAGAACCGCGACCATGGATGACGAGTCCCTAACCGGAATCAGCAAGTCACTTGGACCTTCCCTTATGCGCGTCGACAAGGACGGAAACGTCCATCCGCAAACTCCCGCCGCCGCGGTCCTGGCTGCAGCCACCTAAATGCAGATAAATCAACCAGGGGAAAACGACCCCCGAGCAGAGCAATACAAGCAAGCTCAGAAAGGATTGGGCATGGCAGCTGCAAAGCTCGCCTCCTACGATCGCAGAAAAGTAGCCGCACAGAAGGAGAAGCAAGCATCACGCAGACATAGGAGTACTTCGCCCAGGAGGAAAAAATCGCCTCGCCGTGGTCGAGGAAAAGAAGCTCGGCGACGTGGTGATAGCCCGAGTAGCAGCGAAGGTAGCCCGAGGAATCGAGACCGTGGCTCGCGACATCAAAGCAGCCACTCGTGAAATCGCAGCAAGGAGCCAAGGAAGGAAACTGATCGCGATCAGCCAGGATACAACGCGCGATCAGATATCGCGCAAAATAAAGTGGACAAGGCCAGAGCAGCGAGGAACCGCGCACATTCCTCATCCACCTCTTCTGATGACGAGACCTGCGGCGCGCTATGCTTCGCTCGCAGCATCCGCGAGGCGCCTCTACCCAAAAGGTTCAAACTTAGCACGGAAGTAACAAAGTACGATGGTTCACTCGAACCTTCGTCATGGCTGTCGGATTACCTCACGGCAGTAAAATGCCAACGTGGGAACAAGAACACGGCTATGCAGTACCTCAACCTACACCTTGTAGGAGCAGCACACATCTGGCTTGAAGCGAGACCAAAGGCTTGTTACGGGTCATGGGACGACCTACATTACGACTTCTGCCAAAACTTCCAAGCAACATACAAAAGACCAGCGACCATCGAGGAACTGCGAGCATGTAAGCAAAAAAGTGGCGAGTCTACTCGCGAATATATCCAGCGATGGACCACACTCAGGAACACATTAGGAAATATATCAGAGGAAGTAGCGGTCGAAGCCTTTGCAAAGGGCGCTCGACGAACAGCCTTCAGAGAAGAACTGGGACAAATCGCGCCCAAAACTATTGGAGAGCTAATGGTTATAGCCGACAGATGGGTCAACGGAGAAGACTCGGTGCGCAACAAGAGGGCATCCTCGCCAGCACCCGAAGATGACCGCCATGGTCGAAAGAAGAGGAGAAAATATTACGATCAGGATGATCGAGAAGAACTAGTGGCGGCAGAATTCACGCGAAATCGCGATAGTGGACGCCGCGGAAATCGCGAATGGAAACCGAAGGCAGAGGATAAAACTCCCGAGGAGGACCTCGATGGATACTGCACGCTACATCTATTACAGATAAGCGCACATGCAAAACTAAGGCAACACACCTTCTCAAGGACTGCCAAAAGTTCATTGAAATACACGAGGCCTTCTCGAAGAAAAACAGAACAGCAGTTGGTCAAGACTACCCGCAACTTCCAGGAGGAGGACACCAAGGATTTCAACCACCACAACCCCTACCTCCACCAGGAAATCAAAACGTGGTGCTAGCCGCACTACCTGCACCACCTGCTGCCAACCCGGGAGGCAACACATACCCGAACCCAGCAGGACTTTTGGGGATGATACAAAAGGTCTATCCATCTCGGCGGGTCCAGAAGACGAACACACGGCACATATGCATGGTTGTGCAAGCCCCACCAACAAAGCCCGAGTACCTGAAGATGACGGATCAACCAATAAGTTTCTCCAAGGAAGATCACCCCCCACGGGTCTATCGACCAGGGCACGCTGTGCTAATCATCCAGACGCAAATCGGCAACTACGAGCTGGCTCGCGTGTTCATGGACGGAGGCAGCGGAATCAACATCATCTACGCGGACACACTCCGTCGGATGAACAGGAACTTGGACGGACTCGCAGAATCAGAAACATCCTTCCACGGGATAGTTCCAGGAAAGGCGATCCGCCCACTCGAAACAATCAATCTGGAAGTGGTGCTAGGCAATCGAAGCAACTACAGGCGATACTTTCTCGACTTCGAAGTAGTCGACTGGCCTTCACAGTACCACGCCATTCTTGGTCGAACAGCGTTCGCAAGATTCATGGCAGTACCACATTATGCCTACTTGAAGCTCAAGCTACCCGGGGAATATGGTACAATCACCATCGATGGTGATTTCCAAAAATCCAGCAAGTGCGACATCGAGTTCAACGAAATCGCTAAATCTTTCGGGATGCAGGAGGAACTGGAGGATATAGCAAAAAACACGGAGCACTCCGTGATGCCCCTCACGAAGAAGAACGCCACAGAGCTCGAGTTCAGCGCGAACAGCGATACCCGCAAGCATCAAGTGCACCCGACAGTACCTGCGAAGACGGCGATGGTGTCCACCACCCTCTCGCCAGCATAGGAAGGCGCGCTCGTCGAACTCCTCCGTGATTACTGGGAAATTTTCACCTGGCAGCCTTCAGATATGCCAGAGATACCCCAGGGAGTTTGCCGAGCACTCACTCGAAGTCTTCAAAGACACCAAGCCTATCAAGCAAACCACCCGAAGGTTCTCAGAGCCCAAGCAGAAAGCGCTCGGAGAAGAAGTTAACAGGGTACTCGCAGCAGAATTCATCAGAGCGATAAAAATATCCACTTGGCTAGCAAACCCAGTGATGTTCCCGAAGAAGAATACTGACATCCTTTGCGTGTGCATCGACTACACATCGTTGAACAAGCACTGCCCCAAGGATAACTTTCCCCTCCCACAGATCCACCATATTGTGGACTCCACTGCAGGCTGTCAATGCCTATCCTTCCTAGATGCCTATTCGGGATATAACCTGATCATGATGAAGAAGGAAGATGAGGAAAAGACAGCATTCATCACACCTCACGGGGTATACTGCTACACGACAATGCACTTCGGGCAAAAAAACGCAGGCGCTACATATCAGCGCTGCATGCAAAAATGCCTCGCCAAGATCATTGGCAAGAACGTACAAGTGTACATTGACGACATCGTTATCAAAACTCGAGTGGAGGAAACGCTCCTCGAGGATATCAGAGAAACATTTGACGCTCTGAACGTATACAAGATCAAGCTCAACCCGACAAAATGCGTCTTCGGCGTCCCTGCAGGGCAACTTCTCGGGTACTTGGTGTCCGCTAGGGGAATCGAAGTCAACCCAGAGAAGATACAAGCGATCCTGACAATGAAAGAGCCAACCAATCTTCGCGGCGTGCAACAGCTCGCAGGACGATTAGCCGCCTTGAGTAGATTCATCGCACGACTGGGAGAGCAAGCACTACCCTTCTACAAGCTGTTGAAGAAAACAGATAAGTTCGAGTGGACACCTGAAGCCAAACAAGCATTCGCAGACCTAAAGCGAACACTACAGAGTAGGCGTGTCCTGGCAACGCCACAAGAAAGGGAGCCAGTATACCTATACCTAGCCGCAACAAATCAAGTCATCAGCACGACTATCGTGGTCGAACGACCGGAGGATGGCAAAGCATATGGAGTTCAAAGGCCAATCTACTACATCAGCAAGGTGCTTTCCCCGTGCAAACATCGATACCCTCACTACCAGAAGCTCGCGTACGGAGTCATTCTTACAGCTCGAAAGCTCAAACATTACTTCCAGGAACATACTGTAACGGTGCTAAACGACGCATCACTCGGTAACATCATGAACAATCCCATGGCATCCGGAAGAATCGCAAAATGGAGCATCGAGCTAGGCGCCTGAGACATCATATACGCAGGACACAATTCCGTGAAGTCACAGGTACTCGTAGAATTCCTAAGCGAGTGGACAGAATTGCAAACACCTGGCCCACTAGAATACACGAGTAACTGGATCATGTACTTCGACGGGTCCAAAAGGAACGAAGGAGCCGGAGCTGGGATCGTCCTCATATCCACCAGAGGAGACAAGCTGCAGTACGTCCTAAGATTGGATTTCCCACCCGACGATCCAGCATCCAACAACGCCGCAGAATACGAGGCCCTGCTACATGGCATGAATATGGCGATTGCGTGCGGAGCCACTAGGCTGATGATTTATGGAGATTCAAACCTCATCGTACAACAGACTATGAAAGAATGCGACGCTGTCGCAGAAAACATGATCGCCTATCTGGACATGTATAACCTACTCGAAGGAACCTTCAAAGGGTGTGAGCTGAAACATATTGCAAGATCCAGCAACGAAGAAGCAGACAGGCTGGCTAACATGAGATCCACAAACGCACCCATACCGCCTGGAATATATTTCGAGAGGATAATCAAACGATCAGTAAAAGTCAAAATGACCGCGGGAGCACCCGCAGCTTCTGAGACAGAGGTTAGCCCGCAAATTGCTATAATCGAGCTTAGTCACTATATTTCAAGACAAGTTTTTCTGGTCGAGGCAGTCTGGACGCAGAGATACCTCGACTACTTGTCCAAAAAAACAGCTCCCAGCAGACATTTGTGAGGCTCGACAGATAGTACATCGCAGCAAAACTTTCCTGGTGATCAACGGGGAATTATACAAACAGAGCATCTCAGGAATATTACAGAGATGCATAGCACCCGAGGACGGGAAGGAATTGCTGCGAGACATACACCAAGGAGATTGTGGACACCATGCCAGCTAGAAGGCAATCGTGGGCAAAGCTTTTCGAGCAGGATTCTACTGGCTCACAACGGCCAGAGATGCAAAGGACCTAGTCGACAAGTGCAACGCTTGTCAACGATTTGCACCCAAGCCGCACGCCCCAGCTACAGAACTACACATGATACCAATCGCCTGGCCCTTTGCACAATGGGGGCTAGACATGGTAGGACCATTACGCAAGTCTACACCCGGAGGGTATACACACTTGCTCGTCGCAGTCGACAAATTCACGAAGTGGATCGAAGCGATGCCAGTTACCTCGGCTAGCGCCCAATGCGCCCTAAAATTCCTCGACTCCATCGTGTGCAGATTTGGGATACCACACAACATCATCACCGACAACGGAAGCAATTTCACAGCAAAGGAAACACAGTAGTTCTGCGAGGAAAAGGGAATCACCCTCAGCTTCGCCTCAGTGGCTCACCCGCAAACCAACGGTCAGGTCGAGCGATCCAACGGATTGGTCTCAGCTGGAATAGAGAAATGGCTACTCGATCGTCTACACCCAGCGGCAGGGCATTGGGTAGAGGAGTTACCCTCAGTACTATGGAGCCTCCGCGCAACCCCGAATCGATCAATAAACTACACGCCATTTTTCATGGTATACGGAGCTGAAGCAGTCCTTCCCGAAGATGTCAAGTTCAGCGCCCCACGAGTCGTCGCTTACAGCGAAGAAAACTCTAACAAGGCACTCGCGGAAGATGTGGACGCACTCGACGAAATACGCGACATTGCATTCGTAAGATCCGCGGTATATCAACAGTCTCTGCGCAACTACCACAATCGCTGTATACGCCACAGAGCTTTCGTGGTAGGAGATTTGGTGTTGCGGCTCAAGCAGAAGGAAGGACACAAGATCGAGCCACCGTGGGAAGGACCCTTCATAATACACGAAGTTATCCCGGGTGGTGCTTATCGACTGAAGAACCCGAAGACTGGTGGCATCTACTCCAATCCATGGAACGTTGCGCACCTCCGCAAATTCTATGCTTAGGATTATATTGCTCGCAAAAATAAGGCTATACTAGCCATATTGTAGCTCGAAGAAAATACATGGCTTCTCAGTCATATTAATAAAATACATGGTTTATCAACCATAGTTACTCATGTTCCTGATCTTTACACGCTAAATAACAGGCACACACCCCAAACACGCGGGGGCTACGCCCAAATTAGCATCATAAGAAAATTTACAAGTACAAAGGTATAGACAAGGTTGACACCTTATAAAGTTTCAAGAGAGCTACAAAAAACAACAGGATACATACATCCTACAATTACATATGCCGACGAGCAGTTTCCTCGGCTAACACCCGATTAACCTCCTCAGAAGTCAGTCGAATAATCTCCTCTGCGGCAGGACGGACGACCGTATAATGAGAGGTCATATCGACTGGAGCATTGGGAAGCACAGCCACAGAGTTGAAATTAACCTCAGGATGCCATAAGCGGACAAAACAAGTGCTACTAAGGACCCGCAGACCAGCTGTTGGCGGACGCACTTGCGAATTTCACCTACTCGACCGAAAGTTCTGAGCAACTGACTCAAGTCTTATGGACCTCTCTCCAGCGGATAAAAAGCGCGGTTCAAAGCTATCAGGGCCTCATGACTGGAATCAACAAGTATCTTCGCCTGGCCCACTCGATACTTCAACGTAGCCAGAACAAAGCCTCGACTGCGGTCGGAACAGAAATTGTTTGCATGTGGTTTTGAGCTACCAGCTTCATAAGCAATACGGTTATCTACCCAATGCGCTTCACATTGGCCGACAGGCTCAACAACTACAAAGAAAGCTATAGAAAGTCAAAAAAGGAAAAAGATGCAGTCAAACAAAATGTTAGGGGGCTCACGTGCTTACAAAGCATATCCTTGGCAACAGCTGCCAACTCTTCCATCACAAACTGCTCACGGTCAGCCGCAAGTTTCTGTTTAGTCTTGGCTACATCATCCACTCCACGCAAAGCTTTCAACTTGCGTTCGCCATCCGTGACACGATAACGAAGAGAACAAAGGTACTAGCAGCAGCAACAAGGGGATCCAATCGTACAGCAGATCCACTTGAAGACTCCGCGGTAGCACCTATTACCTAGAAGGAGATAAGATAAGTTAAGAAAGAATTCAAGACACCCCACTCGAGAAATAAACCGCCTATTCGATATGTGCTCGGGGGTACTCTCATCGGGAGGAACTCATAACAATCAAGCGCAAGAAATCACATCTCAGATATCAAAAGAACATTTTGATTAAAGGCAGAATACGGGAATACATCCCAAGGTTCATTACATCAGAAGAGCAAACTAAATGAAGTCTATCCTATGGAACTACGGAAGTGCTGCCACTCGCGGCAGGTTGCCCCTTGCGACTAGCACGAGCAATCAAGTCAGATAGCTTCCGAGCAAGGACTCCAGCCGGATCGCCGAAAGGACGAAGCGCTACCTTTCTGCCCGTGGTAGCATCGACGGGAAGGTTCAAGTACGCCGCGTCCAAGCCTACGACTCCATGCGCCAACGCGAACTAGATGGCAGTCTTCGTCCCGCACTCAGACTGGGCAACCGAGTAGGCCTGAAGGAGATCATCCTCCAGGAAAACCTTCAGGAGACCATCCAGCATGGGCGGAACCGCGACATCCACCAGAAGACGCTCGTGAAATTGCGTCAGCACTCGAATGGCATCGCCAATGCGGGGGCAGATCCCACTCGCGTGCTTCTGAAGCTGAGCGCAAGAGTCCGCCAGGGCGTCCACTCGTTGAACCCCGGGCAGCTCCAGCGCAACGCCAAGGACATATGCAAAGAGACGTCATTAAACTCAAAAATACGACCGATCTAATCGCAGCGCAGCAGGAATTATAGTGAGACTTACCAGCGAATTTCTGAGCCAGAGGACAAATGAAGCCAACAAGATCATTGTCTTGTTTGGTGCCAGCCTCATCCAGTTGCTTCAGATCGTCCTGGGCATTAGAGAGTTTTCCCTCGAAGTCAGTCGACTGCTTGCGAGAGGATTCAAGTTCCTTTCGAGCAGTCTCCAACTCAGCCTCAAGGGTGTTCACCCAAGTGATAGCATCAGTCTTCTCGGCCTTCAGAAGTTCGACTTGGGCTACACAGCAATAAATTTCAACCCAAAGGAATTCACACGGACAGAAAGAATAAGTAGAAGGAACGGATCAACTTACCTTGGAGAACTTGGCCTTCTGTGACGAGTCGATCACGATCCACCCGAAGGGTTACGCAATCTGCCTCAGCCGAAATTACACGGCGACCAATGGCTGCGAGAGAGTCAAGTAGACACTGCAAAACACGAATATGAAGAAGTTAGAGAAAGTGGAAGGAAATTGAGCCTATTCATGACTGTAAACAGTCGAGTATAGCCTCGGGGGCTACTCCCATCGGGAGCACTGCCGTGCACCCGATAAAATCAAGAAAGGAAAGAAGTTTAAGTTCTTGAGCCTGTAGCCAATTGCAAGCGATTGACCACAGCCTCGGGGGCTACTCCCATCGGGAGCACTGCCGTGCACCCGATAAAAACCATAAATGAACGAAGTACAGAATGCAAGGAAAATGGTAAAGTTTACCTGGCCCTCGGCAATGCACAGAGGATAAGCCAAGCTACCCGACACTTCCTTCGAAACCGAGGCTCCACCCGCAAAGCTAGGAAGCCTATAATCCGTAGCCGCAGCTGTTGGGGCTGGGCTCGACGAGTTCTTGACAGCCTTAGCGATTGGGGTTTCACCCGCAGCAGCATCTTTCCTCTTCTCGGGAGGAATAGAAGAAGCAAACCGGCCGGGGCTGATGGACTAAAGCCTGTCATGAAAGAAACAACATCATAAAAAAGAGCGACAAGAAAACTTTCGATTAGAGTGAAGAAGGAAAGAAAAAGTTACTCATCGTCGTCATTGTCATCCAGCATATCCGCATTCCAGGCGGTGTAGATCTTCGACTTGGGAGCGAGAGGAGCACGCACACTCAGTGGGGTCATGATGAGAGGCTCTTACTCAGATCCTCCACCCAAGGAATTATCCTTGGAAGTGGCTTCATCGTCTCCCGCCCTGCGGTGCTTGCGGTGGTGGAGATCGCTACCCGATTCCTCCACGTCATCCGAAGAGCCATGCTCAGAACTCGAGTCTGCATCGGCAACACTGGTGTCGACAGGAACCTCCAGGTTGCTTGCCAACAAGTCCGAGGCTTCTTCGCCAGAAACTGGCGGGTAGCAGGTTGCTACCTCTAGACTCTACAGAAAGAAAACAAGAAGAAACTCAGTCGATAAACTTTCAGACAAAGAAGAAAATGTTAGGACAAGAAAAGAATTGAACTTACTTCGGATGGAGGAGGTCTCGAAGCTTCGAATGCTGCGATAGGGCAGTCAGGAAAGGCCTCGCCCACTTTCAGCTTGGTGATGGCCGCGATTTTCTTCTCGAATTCGGCATTCGAGAGATCTTCTCGGCTCACACGGCTGGGGACTTCGACGCCCTGGTACTCCCACATGGTGGAGGGCCTCTCCTACAGAGGTTGAATCCTGCGCTTGAGGAACACACTCGCTAGATGCAAGCCGTCCAACGAAACCCCTGCGGTTTGGTCACGGAGGGCTGCCACCTTTGCGAGTAGCGGGGCGACGATTCGGCTCTCTTCGAGCCTGTGCGCCCAGGACTTCCGCCGCTTCAAGACACCGAACGGGTGGAATTCATGAGCTCCACCCACGCTGTCATCGACGACGTAGAACCACTTCTTCCTCCACCCTTGCGCGGAGTCGAGGAGGTGCATCTTGAAGTACGAGCTATCCGACTTCGCCTGGATTCCGAAGCCGCCAGTGTCTAGCGTCTCTCCAAACTCGGTCTCTACCCGCGATTTCTCGCAGAAGTCCCGCACCTTGAACAGGGCTTTCCAAAGGCCCCAGTGCGGGCGGATGCCCAGGAAGCACTCGCAAAGAACGATGAAGCACGAGATGTGCTGCACCGCATTTGGAGGCAGATCGTGGAGCTGTATGCCGTAAACATACAACAAAGCAACGAAGAAAGGATGGAGGGGGAGTGAGAGCCCGCGCGAGACGTGATCCGCAAAGATCACGCGCTCGTTCGCGCGAGGGTTTGGTACCTCCTCCTTCTTGCCGAGGCGAACTCGCCTCTCGGTTTCAGGGGGCAGCAGCCTCTCCCTCTGCATCTCCTTGATGCTCTTATTCGTTCTGTTGGCGGAGCGCCAGTCGCCTGAGCGCGGGGCGGGTGGCGCGGGAGCATCTTCAGGAGCTTTCGAGGATGAAACAGCGCTGCGTTTCCTTCCTCCCGCCATGAGAACCGGTGCGTGCTTGCAGAGGAGCAGATGAGCGCGAGGAAGAAGAAGGGCAAGGAAGCAAATGACCGGGAGAGTTTTACTTTCCGCCTAAGGATGGTATTTATAAAGGGGGCCACTCGATCCAGGCCGTTCGTAAAGCAACGTGGCATCCATCGCAGCTGCCACGCGTGAAGCGGAAATGAGGAGGCGGTAAAAGTTGTTTCGTGCCATGATCTTAACAGCAGATCGTGCGTATTTACTGCGCGCGGCTCGCGGGAAAACCGGAAACGACGTCTCGTTTCCGGTCAAAAGCTGACAAGGTGGGCCAGCGTATCCTGTTTTCACTTTGTCGCGTCCCATCGGGAGGAGTCAGAGCGAACAAAGTGCGCTATGACGTCATTGTGAACATCACGAGGCCCGAAATTCTTTCGGGTAAGATCCTAAAACACGAAAAAACTTCGTATGGGCAAATCGAAACGCGAAAACTCTTTCGCATAAAAACCCCAGACACGAAATTTTATTTCGTATGGGTGTCGAATCTGCATCTCAACAAGTCCCTTGGGTGAACCCATAGTGTTTCGATTAGGAGAACGTGTAGGCACTGGTGACAATCGTCGGCTAGACAGGGGACACGATTTACCCAGGTTCGGGGCCCTCGTAGAGGTAAAACCCTTACTCCTGCCTCTATCGATTTGTAATCACGAATAGATCGGTTACAATGGGGGATTGCTCAAGTCGAGAGTACGATCTCGAGCTCAAGGGTTGATGGTGCGGTATTGCTTGGTCCTCTCCCGGTGGTTCTCATGGCCTTATTGTGACGCCCCGGGGTCGGGCACTATGCAGATTTCAGCATTTCCGCCAAAATCCACATAATAACCGATTTCAGGTTGCCACTTGTGATAACATTACAACAGCTCACGAATAATCCATAACAACAACAGAAGAGGTATATACAAGACGACTCAAACGAGTCAAGGATACAACTGATACAATACAAAGATCCCAAATAACAGCGGAAGAAACAACATAGTGTCCGACTACGGACAAGATACAAATTGGACTAAGAGTCCTGAAGATAACCGATGGCGTCCAATCCCTGCCCAGGCCAAGCCGGAGGGATTCCCAAGCTAACGTCATCAGACTTCAAACCTGTTGACTGCAATGTGGAATATGCAGCCACAAAATGGATTCGTGGGTCAGTACTATTAAGTACTGGCAAGTGGATAAACCATACTCACAAGATACCAGCGTAACCAATCATCACAAGATACAAATACTTGGGTACAACGGAAAGGAAGGGATTATTGCAAAGAAGCGGCAGCGGGCTGCACTAACTAACTACAGAGACGCGCTACAACATCCGGCTAATAGAAAGGGATAAGAGAGCGTATCAGAACCAACTACAACTACTCACCAAACAATACCCATCCAGTGTTACCCCCTACTAAGGAAGCAACCCAAGGAAACTCACACTGTTGATTAAGGTGACATTCATTTTTATGGTGGAGGTAATCTAAATTACTAGTCAAGTTATCATCGTTAAGTGTAAGTTGTCTGAGTACTTGTTAGCCAGCACTTTCACCAAGTCATCCATAACCGCGGACAACACGGCTTCTCGAGAAGATTTAACCCTGTAGGGATGCACCAATTTGGCCGTACACGTAAGAATGACCCGCCAGATGGAAAGGCCCTTCCACCAAGCGAGGCACTCAACACAACCCAACTCTTCTTCGCATCAAGCCCAAAGAACCACGTGCTGTGCGTGCGTGGCTAATCGAGCCCCCACGAAGAAAAGGGGGACCCTCATAGCACTGGAAGACCACGCCGCCCTAAATGCCGACTACAAAAGTTCCACCCTGGCGCCAAGGGCTCGCACCTGCATATGCATGCATCAAATGGAAAGCCCGAACTAAGTGTGGAGATTTGGACGAGATGCGAATCGAATCAGAATTGCGGGGGGCGCCCATACTCGCTTCCCACATGCGGTTAGTGCGCTCATCATGGATCGGAGGACAAGACCCTTTTTCCTAATTAAGTTTGACACTAGCAGGCCTCAAAACCACGCCGGGCCTCCTGCCGGTGCCTTATCATCAAATTATTATTACCCCAAGCATTAACATGTTGTTGATTAAGTTGAAACCCAACTATCAAACTAAACAGGTGATAAGACAGACATCAAGACTAGAGCGCAAACAAACCTAAGCATGCAACTACGACACGAGGGCCAACGGGGTAAACAAACAACAGGTAATAGGAAGTGGAAGGAAGGATATATCATGGTTGCAAGGTAGACATATGATAGGATCGAGACACAAGCATCGAATCATAAGGCTAGCATAAAGATAACGGAAAGAATCGGTAACAAGTGATGAAAGGCAGCCATAGGTAGCAAGTGAGTATACTTGCCTGAGATCCAGCAAGTAGGGGTACATCCGCAGAACTTGTCGGTGCTCACATCATCTCGACGTCCTATCCGCGAAGAAGCAAAGCACTAAAAGAATCAACGGATGCAGCAATTACTTCTATGGCAAAAGATCCAGCATGATCCTATTTTACATGCATGACATGCAGGATGCGACGCAAAATGCAATTAAATCAATTTAAATTGAGCCGGAAGCCCAACATTTAATTTAGGAGGTTCACGTTATTTATCTACCCATCAAGATTAAATTTTGTTTACGTGGAGTGACAAGGATATAGATGAGATACACAATTTAAATGGAACTGGGATAATATTTAATTACCCCAACTCATTCCATATTTAATTATTAGATGATAGTACTATTACCCCCACAAAAAGCAATGCAACACATGAATGAGTTGACATTTATAAAATAGATGGCATCTAGAAAATACGCATATAGGGGTTATGATTGGGGTTTGGGTTCGAACGTTGGAAGGAGGGTCTTCGGATAACGCCAGTGTCTTTGGAGCGTGGAGGTAGTCGACGTCGAGGAAGTATTCGTACTAGCTCCGTAGTGGTAGTAGTTGTTCGCGTCCGGAGTCGAGGTAGTTGTGGCGGAATCACGCCGTCATCATCTCCGGAGTCGGTGACGAACTTGGCGGTTCGGGTCTTGGGGTTCACGACATCGTCTCCCGGACACGCACGAAGGCGGCCAACGCAAAACGGACACGGTGGAGATAGCGGTCGTTCACGGTTCGATGTATCTCGATGTAGCGGTACTTGTCGGAGAAGATCTTGTCGATGAGGTACGGGCCGGGGAAGAACTCGGCGTTCAACCCATCTTCGATGGTGACTTGTCGTCGGGAATCTTGTCGAGGTCACAGACACGGAACACACGGGCACGAAGGACTCGGCCAGAGCAAATAGAGCACCTGCACGGACGGGTGCACACAAAGCACCGAGCCTCTCGCAGGCCTTGTGTCGAACACCAAGAGGGCAGTGACGGTGGAGACGTTGAGGGGCGGTGGAAAACAGCTCTCAAAAACGCTCCATGATTCTATTGCTCAGGGAGACAAGGACGATGAAGCTTGAGGTGCTCTAGTCGGGGTCGGAGGTGACACAAAAGGAGGCGAGGTGCAGACGCCGTCGGCCACGGCAGCAGCTACGCGCTGCCCGGAGAAGGAGACATGAGGCGGCGTAACCGGCCGTGGCAGTGAGCAGAGAGAGGAGGGCGACGGGGTCGGCGTGGAGCTGCTCGAGTGGAGGCGTGGAGTCCCGGGGCATGATGATGGAGACGGCGTCGTTCTCGATGCGAGGCGCCGGAGGTGAGCTCGGCGACGGGAAGAGGAGGGCGGCGGAGGCCATCGAGGCAGGAGGCGGCTCACCGACCGGGCTGGAGATCGGGGGCTCGGGGAGGAGGATGGCATCATGGGACGGCTCCATGGCCGCACTTGACAGCGAGCAGGGGAGGGCGTCTGGTGGAGGGACCGAGGCGGAGCTTGAGGGAGGTGGAGGAGTACGGTGGGAGGCGAGCCCCTAGCGGTGGTCGAGGGAGCGCGAGGGAGAGAGCCCAGCGAGGAAGAGGGAGGAGGCGGCGCTCGGCAGTTGGGGATCGATCCATCCCCTCCTGTGCCTAGCGTGCTGCGTGCGTGTTTCTGGGTGTGGGGAAGGGCAAGGACCCGAGTGAAAGAAAGAAAAGGGGGGCAGGGGTAGGAATGCAAAAGGGCATTGGAACCTCTAGGGTTTCCGTGGTAGAGAGGCCAGGTTGGCCGTGGTGGGCTAGCTGGGCTTTGATCCCAAACATTTTGTTTGTTTTATTATTTTCAGGAATTATTTAGGTAATATAAAAATAGATTTAGACATCGAATAAATTTTCAGGAAGATTTTAGAAAACAAGATTTGATTAATTTTAATTAGTTTGCAAGTTTTAAATGCATGATGATGCAGTATGCCATGTGATGCAAAAGAAGAACAAAAAAACAAGAAATTCTATTTGGGGAAAAACCCCGGATGTTACAGCCGACACCACTAACAAGGGATTGCGCCCTCGCAATCCACCCACGAACACGAGGGAGGGGAGAAGTCAGATCTATCGAGTCTTCGGCCACATTGTTGATCTCCTCGACACCACTAACAAAACTTCTCGACACCACTAACAAGGGAATCTTGCTCGGGTTGATGACGATGTTCTTCCACCAGGAATCTTCCGATGATCGAACCTATTAGGTTAAGGGCTAAGAGAACGTCCAACCCACGTAGGATCCTAACACTTTGAAAGATAGGTACGAGAGTAGACTCCAAAACAAATAATATAAGAGGAGAAATAGAATAGAGATAAGGAGAAAACAAGAATCCTATTGAGATGTTTCCAAAATAGTTTGGCAGAAATAGTTTTTGACACTCTAGAAACAATGACCGTTAGCGAGGTTATCCTACAGGCTTTGTGGACCCGTTGCTTAGATAACCAGTCGTATTGAAACAATATCGGGAATCGGAACCAGGCTCTGATACCATTTGTGACGCCCCAGGGTCGGGCACTATGCAGATTTCAGCATTTCCGCCAAAATCCACATAATAACCGATTTCAGGTTGCCACTTGTGATAACATTATGACAACTTACAAATAATCCACAACAACAACAGAAGAGGTATATACAAGACGACTCAAACGAGTCAAGGATACAACTGATACAATACAAAGATCCCAAATAACAGCGGAAGAAACAACATAGTGTCCGACTACGGACAAGATACAAATTGGACTAAGAGTCCTGAAGACCGATGGCGTCCAATCCCTGCCCAGGCCAAGCCGGAGGGATTCCCAAGCTAACGTCATCAGACTTCAAACCTGTTGACTGCAATGTGGAATATGCAGCCACGAAATGGATTCGTGGGTCAGTACTATTAAGTACTGGCAAGTGGATAAACCATACTCACAAGATACCAGCGTAACCAATCATCACAAGATACAAATACTTGGGTACAACGGAAAGGAAGGGATTATTGCAAAGAAGCGGCAGCGGGCTGCACTAACTAACTACAGAGACGCGCTACAACATCCGGCTAATAGAAAGGGATAAGAGAGCGTATCAGAACCAACTACAACTACTCACCAAACAACCCATCCAGTGTTACCCCCTACTAAGGAAGCAACCCAAGGAAACTCACTGTTGATTAAGGTGACATTCATTTTTATGGTGGAGGTAATCTAAATTACTAGTCAAGTTATCATCGTTAAGTGTAAGTTGTCTGAGTACTTGTTAGCCAGCACTTTCACCAAGTCATCCATAACCGCGGACAACACGGCTTCTCGAGAAGATTTAACCCTGTAGGGATGCACCAATTTGGCCGTACACGTAAGAATGACCCGCCAGATGGAAAGGCCCTTCCACCAAGCGAGGCACTCAACACAACCCAACTCTTCTTCGCATCAAGCCCAAAGAACCACGTGTTGTGTGTGCGCGGCTAATCGAGCCCCCACGAAGAAAAGGGGGGCCCTAATAGCACTGGAAGACCACGCCGCCCTAAATGCCGACTACAAAAGTTCCACCCTGGCGCCAAGGGCTCGCACCTGCATATGCATGCATCAAATGGAAAGCCCGAACTAAGTGTGGCGATTTGGACGAGATGCGAATCGAATCAGAATTGCGGGGGGCGCCCATACTCGCTTCCCACATGCGGTTAGTGCGCTCATCATGGATCGGAGGACAAGACCCTTTTTCCTGATTAAGTTCGACACTAGCAGGCCTCAAAACCACGCCGGGCCTCCTGCCGGTGCCTTATCATCAAATTATTATTACCCCAAGCATTAACATGTTGTTGATTAAGTTGAAACCCAACTATCAAACTAAACAGGTGATAAGACGGACATCAAGACTAGAGCGCAAACAAACCTAAGCATGCAACTACGACACGAGGGCCAACGGGGTAAACAAACAACAGGTAACAGGAAGTGGAAGGAAGGCTATATCATGGTTGCAAGGTAGACATATGATAGGATCGAGACACAAGCATCGAATCATAAGGCTAGCATAAAGATAACGGAAAGAATCGGTAACAAGTGATGAAAGGCAGCCATAGGTAGCAAGTGAGTATACTTGCCTGAGATCCAGCAAGTAGGGGTACATCCACAGAACTTGTCGGTGCTCACATCATCTCAACGTCCTATCCGCGAAGAAGCAAAGCACTAAAAGAATCAACGGATGCAGCAATCACTTCTATGGCAAAAGATCCAGCATGATCCTATTTTATATGCATGACATGCGGGATGCAACGCAAAATGCAATTAAATCAATTTAAATTGAGCCGGATGCCCAACATTTAATTTAGGAGGTTCACGTTATTTATCTACCCATCAAGATTAAATTTTGTTTACGTGGAGTGACAAGGATATAGATGAGATACACAATTTAAATGGAACCGGGATAATATTTAATTACCCCAACTCATTCCATATTTAATTATTAGATGATAGTACTATTACCCGCACCCACAAAAATGCAATGCAACACATGAATGAGTTGACATTTATAAAATAGATGGCATCTAGAAAATACGCATATAGGGGTTATGATTGGGGTTTGGGTTCGAACGTTGGAAGGAGGGTCTTCGGATAACGCCAGTGTCTTTGGAGCGTGGAGGTAGTCGACGTCGAGGAAGTATTCGTACTAGCTCCGTAGTGGTAGTAGTTGTTCGCGTCCGGAGTCGAGGTAGTTGTGGCGGAATCGCACCATCATCATCTCCGGAGTCGGTGACGAACTTGGCGGTTCGGGTCTTGGGGTTCACGACATCGTCTCCCGGACACGCACGAAGGCGGCCAACGCAAAACGGACACGGTGGAGATAGCGGTCGTTCACGGTTCGATGTATCTCGATGTAGCGGTACTTGTCGGAGAAGATCTTGTCGATGAGGTACGGGTCGGGGAAGAACTCGGCGTTCAACCCATCTTCGATGGTGACTTGTCGTCGGGAATCTTGTCGAGGTCACAGACACGGAACACACGGGCACGAAGGCCTCGGCCAGAGCAAATAGAGCACCTGCACGGACGGGTGCACACGAAGCACCGAGCCTCTCGCAGGCCTTGTGTCGAACACCAAGAGGGCAGTGACGGTGGAGACGTTGAGGGGCGATGGAAAACAGCTCTCAACAACGCTCCATGATTCTATTGCTCACGGGAGACAAGGACGATGAAGCTTGAGGTGCTCTAGTCGGGGTTGGAGGTGACACAAAAGGAGGCGAGGTGCAGACGCCGTCGGCCACGGCAGCAGCTACGCGCTGCCCGGAGAAGGAGACCCGAGGCGGCGTAACCGGCCGTGGCAGTGAGCAGAGAGAGGAGGGCGACGGGGTCGGCGTGGAGCTGCTCGAGTGGAGGCGTGGAGTCCCGGGGCATGAGGATGGCGATGGCGTCGTTCTCGATGCGAGGCGCCGGAGGTGAGCTCGGCGACGGGAAGAGGAGGGCGGCGGAGGCCATCGAGGCAGGAGGCGGCTCACCGACCGAAGCTGGAGATCGGGGGCTCGGGGAGGAGGATGGCATCATGGGACGGCTCCATGGCCGCACTTGACAGCGAGCAGGGGAGGGCGTCCAGTGGAGGGACCGAGGCGGAGCTTGAGGGAGGTGGAGGAGTACGGTGGGAGGCGAGCCCCTAGCGGTGGTCGAGGGAGCGCGAGGGAGAGAGCCCAGCGAGGAAGAGGGAGGAGGCGGCGCTCGGCAGTTGGGGATCGATCCATCCCCTCCTGTGCCTAGCGTGCTGCGTGCGTGTTTCTGGGTGTGGGGAAGGGCAAGGACCCGAGTGAAAGAAAGAAAAGGGGGGCGGGGGTAGGAATGCAAAAGGTCATTGGAACCTCTAGGGTTTCCGTGGTAGAGAGGCCAGGTTGGCCGTGGTGGGCTAGCTGGGCTTTGATCCCAAACATTTTGTTTGTTTTATTATTTTCAGGAATTGTTTAGGTAATATAAAAATAGATTTAGACATCGAATAAATTTTCAGGAAGATTTTAGAAAACAAGATTTGATTAATTTTAATTAGTTTGCAAGTTTTAAATGCATGATGATGCAGTATGCCATGTGATGCAAAAGAAGAACAAAAAAAACAAGAAATTCTATTTGGGGAAAAACCCCGGATGTTACACTTATATAGGTGGCCAGGTCTCAAACCATACCCAGGTAGGACTCGAACTCTAACCCTATGTTGGTTACAAGTTTCCTATCTTAATCCGCAAGTCATTGCGGGTGGGCTTCAATTGGGCCTTCTAGAACTGTACGCGATGCCTCCTTTAGAGCCTGGGCCGTGGGCCTGAGACCGGGTAGGCATACCTGACAGGCCTAGGATCCATCCCTTCGTCAGTAGCCCCCGAGTGCTTAGTCGATTGAGAATCAGTCGGGTGAGCACTCAGAGCTCGTTCTTGATTTCTTCGATTGGTTTATTCAATCGCCAGGTTTTGAGGGTGTATACCCTGTGCGCGATGCGCCTCTGTACTCGAGCATCGAGTGGTAAATGTGCCTTGTTGGCTGTTTTCGCAGAAGGATGCGGCTCAGTTGCTTGGCTCTCCCGAAAGCTCAGGGCCAATTAATTGCATCTAGGGCAAAAACAGTTCTGGCCTACACAAATTCGAGACCTCCGACTCAAATCCGGCGAGGTGATCGTTGCGACTGGGCCGTTGAGGTCTTACCGAGTCGAACTTAACCTAAAGGGACACCCGGCGCGTCCGCTAGGATTTTTCTTCGTGTTGTTGACACGGAATTTACCGGAGGACGCAGCTTGAGTGCGATTCCAGGCCCTCAAGAGAGATCTTTGGGGTCTTACCTTCGTATTCGAAAGAAATACGGCATCCGGATGTGCCTAGTCGGCGAACGACCCGGGATATTGATGTGTGTACATCGTATGATCGAGTGGTAGGAGCTACACACTAGTAGGTTTTTGTCTGGAGATATTTCGAGTGAATCTTCTCCTTTGATTTTGTACACAAAGTGCTTTGTGCTTTGTAGTCTTCCTTCCATAGGAAAGAGTTTTCGTGTTTAGAAATTTTATCATGCCCATTCGAAAAGAAATTGCGTATCTGGGGCCTTTATGCGAGAGAATCTTCGCGTCACAGTTTTGTCCATACGAAGTTATTTCGTGTTTGGAGCTTTATGCGAGAGAATCTTCACGTCACAGTTTTGTCCATACGAAGTTATTTCATGTTTGGAGCTTTATGCGAATGAGTTTTCTCGCCTTGATTTGCCCATACGAAGTATTTTTCGTGTTTAGGACCTTTATCCGAAGGAATTCCGGGCTTGATGATGTGCGCTATGACGTCACGACGCACTTTATCCTCCCGATGGGACGTGACGGAGCGAGAGCAGAGGTGCTGGCCCACCTTGTCAGCTTTTTGACCGGAAATGAGACGTCGTTCCCGGTTTTTACGCAAAACTGCACACAGTAATTGCGCACGATCCACTGTTGGGATCGTGGCACGAAACAGCTTCCGCCGCCCTTTCGTTTCACCTCCCAGCGTGGCTGCCGCGATGGGCGCCACGTTGCTTGATGGAAGGCTAGGATTAGGCGGACCTGTGTATAAATGTGGCCCTTAGGTAAACGGTGAAAAGTTCCCGTCATTTGCTTCCAGCCTTCGTCTTCCTCGCGCCCAACTCTCTCTCTGCAAACTCGCACCAGCATCCATGGGGGGAGGCAAGAAGCGCAGTACCATTGCTTCTTCTTCGAGGGCGACGGAGGAAGCTACAGCGCCACCTGCACCGCGCTCGGGCGACTGGCGCTCGCCCAACACGACGAATAAAAGCATCAAGGAGATGCAGAGGGAGGGGCTGCTGCCACCGGAGACCGAGAAGCGCGTTCGCCTCGGAAAGAAGGAAGAGGTACCAAATCCTCGCGCGAACGAACGCGTGATCTTCACGGATCACGTTTCGCGCGGGCTCTCCTTCCCCCTCCATCCTTTTGTTGTGGCATTGTTGTATGTCTATGGCATACAGCTCCACGACCTGCCTCCAAATGCGGTGCAGCACATCTCGTGCTTCATCGTTTTTTGCGAGTGCTTCTTGGGCATCCGCCCTCACTTGGGCCTTTGGAACGCCCTCTTCAAGGTGCGTGTCTTCCGCGAGAAATCACGGGTAGAGACTGAGTCTGGAGAGCCGCTGCGCACTGGTGGCTTTGGAATCCAGACCAAATCGGATAACTGCTACTTCGCGATGCACTTCATCGAATCCGCGCAAGGATGGAGGAAGAAGTGGTTTTACGTCGTCGACAACAGCGCGGGTGGAGTCCATGAGTTCCACCCGTTCGCTGTCCTGAAGAGGCGGAAGTCCTGGGCGCACAAGCTTTCTGCTGAAGAAGGTCGAGTGGTTGCCCCGCTACTCGCCAAGGTGGCTGCCCTTCGTGACCAAACCGCAGGAGTTGTGCTGAACGGCTTGCACCTGGCGAGCGTGTTCCTCAAGCGCAGGATCCAGCCCCTGCGGGAGAGGCCCTCTACAATGTGGGAGTACCAGGGTGTTGAAGACCGCAGCCGCGTGAGCCGCGAAGAACTTTCGAATGTTGAATTTGAGAAGAAAATAGCGGCTATCACCAGCTTGAAAGTGGGCGAGACCTTCCCTGACTGCTCTGTCGCAGCTTTCGAGGCTTCGAAACCTCCTCCACCCGAAGTAAGTTTAAATTTTCTTTTGTCTCAGTTCTTTTTCTAGCTTCAAAATTTGTCTACTGAGTTTCTTCTTCTTTTTCTTCTTGTAGAGTTTAGCGGTGGTTACCTCCTACCCACCAGTTTCCGGTGAAGAAGTCTCGGACTTGTTGGCGAGCAACCTGGATGTCCCTGCTGACACCAGCGTTGCTGAAGCCAAATCGAGTTCTGAGCATGACTCCTCGGATGACGTGGAAGAATCGGGTAGTGATCTCCAGCACCGCAAACGCCGCCGGGCGGAGGGGGACGAGGCTACTTCTAAGGACAACTCCCTTGGCGGAGCGTCTGATAAGGAGCCTCTCCACGCGACCCCGCAAAGTGTGCGCGCTCCTCTCGCTCCCCATCCGACAATCCAAACCGCTTGGAACGCGGATATGCTGGATGATGAGGATGATGACGAGTAAGTTTTCGCCTCTTTGTTCTAGTCGAACGTTTCTTCTTTGTTTCTTCTGACACTTACCGTTTTCCTTCATGTCAGCCTCCAATCCATCAGCCCTTGCCGGTTTGCTTCTTCGCTTCCTCTCGAAAAAAGGAAAGAAGTTGCTGTTGCGGGTGGGACTCCAACAGCAGGCACCGTCCAGAACTCACCGAGTCCAATCCCCACAGCTGCGGCTACGGACTATCAGCTCCCTAGTTTTGCTGTTAGGGGTTCGACCTCGAAAGAAGTGTCGGGCAGCTCGGCCGATCCTCTCTGCCTCGCTCAAGGCCAGGTAAACTTTGTTATCTTCCTTCGCATTCTGTACTTCGTTCATTTTAGGATTCCTATCGGGTGCACGACAGTGCTCCCGATGATAGTAGCCCCCGAGGCTGTAGTTATTCGTGTGCGATTGGCTACAGGCTCAAGAACTTAAGCCTTTTTATTCTCTTCAATTTATCGGGTGCACGGCATTGCTCCCGATGGGAGTAGCCCCCGAGGCTATTCACGAGTGTGTGCAGTCATGAATAGGCTCAAATTTTTCTATCTTTTTTTATTTTCTTCCTTCCTTGTTTTGCAGGCTCTCCTTGACTCCCTCGTGGCTGTTGGCCGCCGCGTGATCTCGGCTGAGATGGAGTGCGTGACCCTTCGGGCAGATCGCGACCGACTCGACTCGGAAGGTCAACTCCTCCGAGGTAACTTGATCTGCTTTCTCTTTATCTTTTCCAGTCGTGTGAATTCCTTCGTCTCTGAGATCCATTGTTTGTGCAGCTCAAGCCGAAGTTCTGAAGGCTGAGAAGGCTGACGCTATCACTTGGGCGAACAACCTCGAGGTTGAGTTGGAGTCTGCTCGAAAGGAACGTGAGTCCCTTCGCAAGCAGTCGGCTGACTACGAGGGGAAGCTCACGGGTGCTGAGGATGCCTTGAAGAAATTGGAGGAAGCCGGCGCCAAACAGGACAACGATCTTGTCGACTTCCTCCGTCCTTTAGCTCAGAACTTCGCGAGTAAGTATTACTTGCCTTTTTCATTGTATGGTTAACTTGGACCGCCTTTGAAACTGATACTGCTTTTTGTAGATATCCTTGGCTTTGCGCTAGAGCTGCCTGGGGTCACTCGAGTGGATGCGGTGACAGATTCCCTCGCCCAGCTCCGGAGGCATGCGGATGGGATCGGTTCCCTCATCAGCGATGCCACCCAAGTGCTGAGGAGCTTCCATGAGCGCCTTCTGGCGAACGTGGCAGTTCCGCCTACTCTGGGCGGTCTTCTGAAGGTTTTTCTGGAGGACGACATCCTTCAGGCCTACTCAGTTGCCCAGTCAGAGTGCGGGGCGAAGACCGCTATTCAGTTCGCGCTGGCGCATGGAGTTGAAGGCTTGGATGAAGCCTACTCGAGTCTTCCCGTCAATCCTTCCACGGGCAGAAAGGTAGCGCTTCGTCCTTTTGGCGAGCTAGCTGAAGCCCTGGCTCAGAAGTTGGTCGCCTTGATTGCTAGCGCCAGTCGCAAGGGGCAACCTGCTGCGAGTGGCAGTACTTCCGCGATTCCATAGGATAGGATTTATTTTAACTTGTTCTTCCTGATCTAATGAACCTTTGGGATGTATGCCCGTACTTTTTACTTTAATCAGAATGTTCTTTTGATATTCCAGCTTTGTGATTCCCTGTCATTGATTGTTGTGAAGTTCTCCCGATGGGAGTAGCCCCCGAGCACCTGTTTAAATAGGTGGTTTTACTTTCTCGAGTGGGGATATTCTGAAACTCTTTCTTTAACCTTTGTGTTTTCTTCCAGGAAATTGGTGCTGCCGCGGAGTCTTCGAGTGGATCTGCTCTACGATTGGATCCGCTCGTTGCTGCTGTTAGCACCTTTGCTGGCCACCGTGACCGTGTTGTGGATGGTGAATGCAAACTAAAAGTTTTGCGCGGGGTGGCTGACGTAGCCAAGTCCAAACAGAAACTTGCGGTTGAACGTGAGCAGTTTGTGATGGATGAATTGGCGGCCGTTGCCAAGGATTTGCTTTGTAAGTATCTCAGCCCCCTAGCTTTCCGTGTCTTCTTTATTTCGTTGACTCTGTAGCTTTCTTCGCAGTTGTTCAGCCTGACGATCGGTGTGAAAAACATTGGGTGGATAACCATATTCTTCATGAAGCTGGCAGTTCAAAGCCCCATGCAAGTAACTTTTGGTCCGATCATGGTCGAGGCTTTGTGCTGGCTACTTTGAAATATCGAGTAATCCAGGCGAAGATGCTCGTGAGTTCCTGCCACGAGACTTTGATTGCTGTGAACTCTGCTTTCTATCCGCTGGAAAGGGGTCCCGAAGATTTGAGCCATCTCCTCAGAACTTTCGATCGAGAAGGAGAAATTCACGAGTGCGTCTGCAACCAAATGATCTGCGGGTCCGTAGTAGCGCTTTCGTTTGTCCGATTTTGGCATTCTGATGTGAATTTCAACTCTGTAGCCATGCTCCCTGATGGTCGAGTCGACATGACTCCTCATTATAGAGTTGTTCGGCCTGCAGCAGAGGAAATTATTCGATTGACCTCGGAAGAGGTGGATCGGGTTTTAGCCGAGGAAAACGCTCGCCGCCGTATGTAAATATAGGATGTATGTATCCTGTTACTTTGTATAGTTGTCTTGAAACTTTAAAAGGTGCCGACATTGTTTGTATTCTGGCTTTTCAAAATAATTCTATGTTAGGTGTAGCCCCGTGTGTTTGGGGTGTATACCTGTTATTTAGCGTGTAAAGATCAATGATGTGAGAAATTATGGTTGAGAAACCATGTAATTTATGAATATGACTGAAAAGTCATGTGTTGTCTTCGAGCTACAGCATGGCTAAAATAGTCTTATTTTGTCGAGTATAATAATCTAAGGATAAAATTTGCGAAGGTGCGCAATATTCCATGGATTGAAGTAGATGCCACCGGTCTCGGGGTTCTTCAGTCGATAAGCGCCACCAGGGATAACTTCGTGTATTATGAAGGGTCCTTCCCACGGTGGTTCGAGCTTGTGTCCTTCCTTCTGTTTGAGTCGTAGCACCAAATCTCCTGCCACGAAGGCTCTGTGGTGTATACGGCGGCTGTGGTAGTTGCGTAGTGACTGTTGATATACCGCGGATCTTGCGAGTGCAATGTCGCGTATCTCGTCGAGTGCATCCACGTCTTCTGCGAGTGCCCTGTTAGAGGTTTCTTCGCTGTAAGCGACGACTCGTGGGGCGCTAAACTTGACGTCTTCGGGAAGGACTGCTTCAGCTCCGTATACCATGAAAAATGGTGTGTAGTTTGTTGATCGATTTGGGGTCGTGTGTAGGATCCATAGTACGGAGGGTAACTGTTCTGCCCAATGTCCTGCTGCTGGGTGCAGTCGATCTAGTAGCCGTTTCTTTATTCCAGCCGAGACCAATCCGTTGGACCGTTCAACCTGGCCATTTGTTTACGGGTGAGCCACAGAGGCGAAACTGAGGGTGATACCCTTTTCTTCGCAGAACTGCTCTGTTTCCTTCGCTGTGAAATTGCTTCCGTTGTCGGTGATGATGTTGTGTAGTATTCCAAATCTGCAGAAGATAGAGTCAAGAAATTTGACGGTGCATTGAGCGCTGGCTGAGGTGACTGGCATGGCCTCAATCCATTTTATAAATTAGTCGACTGCAACTAGCAAGTGCGTGTATCCTCCGGGTGTTGATTTTCTCAGAGGTCCCACCATGTCTAGCCCCCATTGCGCAAAGGGCCAGGCGATTGGGATCATGTGAAGCTCAGTGGTAGGGGCGTGTTGCTTGGGCGCAAATCTTTGACATGCGTTGCACCTATCGACTAGGTCCTTTGCGTCCCTGGCTGCTGTGAGCCAGTAGAACCCTGCGCGAAAAGTTTTACCCACGATTGCCTTCCAGCTAGCATGATGTCCGCAATCTCCTTGGTGGATATCCTGTAGTAGTTCCTTGCCATCCTCAGGTGCTATGCATCTTTTTAATATTCCGGATATGCTCTGTTTGTATAGTTCTCCATTGAGTACTCGAAAAGCTTTGTTGCGTCGCACTATCTGTCTAGCCTCGCGAGTATCTGCTGGGAGCTGTTTGTTGGACAACTAGTCGAGGTATTTCTGCGTCCAGACTGGCTCGACCAAAAAAACTTGTCTTGAGATGTTGTGGGTAAGCTCAATCATAGCAGCTTGCGGGCTGACCTCTGTCTTCAATATCTCGGGTGCTTCTGCTGCTTTTTTGACTTTGACTGATCGTTTTATCATCCTTTCGAAGTATATTCCAGGCTGTATGGGTGTGTTTGTAGAACCCATGTTTGCCAATTTATCCGCTTCTTCGTTGCTGGATCGCGCAATGTGTTTTGGTTCGCACCCTTGGAAACTTCCTTCGAGTAGATTGTACATATCTCGATAGGCAACCATGTTTTCTGCAATGGTGTCACACTCTTTCATTGTCTGCTGCACTGTGAGGTTTGAATCTCCGTAGATCATTAGTCGGGTTGCTCCACAGGCAATCGCCATCTTCATGCCGTGTAGGAGGTCTTCGTACTCTGCATCATTATTTGACGTCGGGTCGTCGGGTGGAAAGTCCAATCGGAGGACGTATTGTAACTTGTCACCTCTCGGGGATATTAAGACTACCCCAGCTCCGGCTCCTTCGTTTCTCTTTGATCCATCGAAATACATTATCCAACTGCTTGTATACTCTGGAGAGCCTGGTGTTTGTAGTTCTGCCCACTCGCTTAGAAACTCCACAAGCAATTGTGATTTGATAGACTTGCGACCTATATATACGATGTCCCAGGCGCCGAGCTCGATACTCCACTTTGCAATTCTTCCAGGTGCCATTGGGTTATTCATGATAGTACCCAGCGATGCGTCGTTTACCACCGTGACGGTGTGTTCCTGGAAGTAATGTTTGAGCTTTCGGGTTGTGAGCACCACGCCGTACGCGAGCTTCTGGTAATGGGGATATCTCTGTTTGCAGGGCGAAAGCACTTCACTGATGTAATATATTGGCCTTTGGATACCAAACGCCTTGCCGTCCTCCGGCCGTTCGACCACGATTGTTGTGCTAATGACTTGATTTGTCGCGGCTAGCTAGAGGAACAGTGGCTCCCGTTCTTGTGGCGTTGCCAGGACGCGCCTGCTCTGCAATGCTCGCTTGAGGTCTGCGAATGCCTTATGTGCTTCGGGTGTCCACTCGAACTTATCCGCTTTCTTCAGCAACTTGTAGAGAGGTAATGCTTGCTCGCCTAGCCTCGCAATGAATCTGCTTAGGACGGCTAGTCGTCCCGCGAGCTGCTCCACACCAGGAGATTGGTTGGCTCCTTCATTGTCAGGATTGCTTGGATTTTCTCCAGGTTAGCTTCAATCCCTCGAGTGGAGACCAGGTACCCGAGAAGTTGTCCTGCAGGGACGCCAACGACGCACTTGGTCGGGTTGAGCTTGATTCGGTATGCGTTCAACGCGTCGAATGTTTCTCTGACATCGTCGAGAAGCGTATCTTCCACTCGAGTTTTGATGATGATGTCGTTAACGTACACTTGTGCGTTATTGCCAACGAGCTTGGCGAGGCATTTTTGCATGCAGCGCTGGTATGTTGCGCCTGCGTTCTTCAGCCCGAAGGGCATTGTCGTGTAGCAGTAAACACCATGGGGTGTTATAAACGCCGTCTTCTCCTCGTCTTCCTTCTTCATTTTGATCTGATTATAGCCTGAGTAAGCGTGCAAGAAAGAGAGGCATTGGCAACCTACTATAGAGTCCACGATTTGATCGATTCGTGGCAGGGGAAAGTTATCCTTGGGGTAGTGTTTATTCAACGACGTGTAGTCGATGCACACGCGAAGGGTGTTGGTATTTTTCTTCGGGACCAGCACCGGGTTTGCTAACCAGGTGGAAATTTTTATCTCGTGAATAAATTTTGCTGCGAGTAGTCTGTTTACTTCTTCTCCGAGTGCTTTTTGCTTGGGCTTTGAGAACCTTCGGGTAGTCTGCTTGATAGGCTTAGCGTCTTTGAAGACTTGGAGTGAGTGCTCGGCGAACTTCCTGGGTACCCCTGGCATATCTGAAGGCTGGCAGGCGAAAATTTCCCAGTACTCACGGAGGAGCTCGACGAGCGCGCTTTCTTATGCTGGCGAGAGGGTGGGGGACACCATCGCCGTCTTTGCAGAATCCGTCGGGTGCACTTGATGCTTGCGGGTACCGCTATTTGTGTTGAACTCGAGCTCTGGAGCGTTCTTCTTGGTGAGAGGCATCACGGAGTGATCCGTGGTTTTTGCTATCTCCTCTAGTTCTTCCTGCGTCCCGAAAGATTGGTCGATCTCGTTGAATTCGATGTCGCATTTATTGGATTTTTGGAAATCGCCGTCGATGGTGATCGTGCCATATTCTCCAGGTAACTTGAGCTTCAAGTATGCGTAGTGCCGTACTGCCATGAATCTGGCGAACGCCGTTCGACCAAGAATGGCGTGGTACTGTGAGGGCCAATCGACGACTTCGAAATCAAGAAATTCTCGCCTGTAATTACTTCGGTTGCCTAGCACCACCTCCAGGTTGATTGTTCCGAGTGGACGGACTGCTTTTCCTGGAACTACCCCGTGAAAAGATGTCTCTGATTCTGCGAGTCCATCCAAATTCTTGTTCATACGACGGAGCGTGTCTGCGTAGATGATGTTGATGCCGCTGCCTCCGTCCATGAACATGCGAGCCAGCTCGTAATTGCCAATTTGTGCTTGTATGACAAGTGCGGCGTGTCCTGGTCGATAGACTCGCGGAGGGTGGTCTTCCTTGGAAAAGTTATCGGTTATCTTCAGTACTCAGTTCTGTTCTTGTAGTTGGAGTTTGCACAGCTACGCATAGCTGCTGCGTGTTTGTCTTCTGAGCTTTGCGTGATGGACAGACCTTTTGTATCATGCCTAAGAGACCTGCTGGGTTCGGGTACCCGCTGGCTCCTTGATTTGGGGCGGGTGGCGCTGGCAGCGCAACTAGCATTGCATTTTGGTTTCCTGCTGGGGGCAGGGCTTGTGGTTATTGAAATCCTTGAGTTCCTCCTCCGGGAAGCTGCGGGTAACCCTGACTAATTGCTGCTCTGTTTTTCTTCAAGAGGGCCTCGTGGATATCAATGAACTTTCGGCAATCCTTGAGAAGGTGTGTTGCCTTAGTTTTGCCTGTGCGCTTATCTGTAAATAGATGTAGCGTGCAGTAACCGTCGAGGTCCTCCTCAGGGGTTTTGTCTTCTTGCTTTGGTTTCCACTCGCGTTTTCCACGATATCTGCTGTCGCGATTTTTGGTGAACTCTGCTGCCACGAATTCTTCTCGATCATCGTGGTTGTAGTATTTTCTTCTTTTCTTTCGACTATGGCGGTCGAAATCGCGTGCTAGGGATGAATCCTTCTCGTTGCGCACTGCGTCTTCGCCGTTTGCCCATCTATCGTCTATGGCCATTAATTCTCCCATGATTTTGGGTGCTAGTCGCCTCAGTTCTTCCCTGAAAGAAGTTCGCCGTGCTCCATTGGTGAATGCTTCAACCGCGACTTCTTCTGATATATTCCCTGTTGTATTCCTTAGCGTGGTCCATCGCTGAATATATTCGCGAGTAGACTCGCCACTTTTCTGCTTGCAAGACCGTAGCTCCTCGATGGTCGCAGGTCTTTTGTATGTTGCTTGGAAAATTTTGCAGAAATCGAGGTTTAGGTTGTCCCAAGACCCGTAGCATGCCTTCGGGCTTCCTTCGAGCCAGCTGCGGGCAGCACCGACTAGGTGTAGGTTGAGGTATTGCATAGCTGTGTTTTTGTTCCCACGTTGGCATTTTCTGCCGTGAGGTAATCTGATAACTAGGCTGAAGGCTCTTGCGAACCGTCGTATTTCTGTACTTCTGTGGACAGCTTAAACCTTTTGGGTAGCGGCGCTTCGCGGATGCTGCGGGTAAACCATAGGGCTCCGCAGACTTCGTCATCGGAGGATGTGGACGGGGAGCGCGCATGGTTTCTGGCCGCCCGACCTTTATCGGCCTTGCGTTGGGCGATGTCCGATCGCACGTTGTATCCGGGCTCATCTCGATTGACGTATCCTCTCGATTCTTTGCTGCGATGTCGCGAGCGGCTGCGATCCCGATTCCTCCGTTGGCTGCGATCTCGACCTCTTCTCGGGTTGCGGCTACGGTCTCGGCCCCTTGGGCTGCTATCGCTGCCACTCGGGCTATCTCCTCGTCGCCGAGCTTCTTTCCCCCGTGCTCGGCAGGGCGATTTTTCCTTGTCAGGTGATGTGCCCCTACGTCCACGGGGTGCTTCTTTGTCCTTCTGTTCGGCTGCTTTCCTGCAATCATAAGAGGCAAGTTTTGCGGCTGCCATGCCTAGTCCTTTCTGCACTTGCTTGTATTGTTCTGCATGGGGATCGTTTTCCCCTGGTTGATTTATCTGCATGTAGGTACCTGCGGCTAGCACTGCGGCTGCGGGAGTTTGTGGATGGATGTTTCCATCTTCGTCCACATGCATGAGGGATTTGCTGATCCCGCTTAAGGACTCGGCGTCCATGGTCACGGTTCTCGAGGCGCGTCCCTTCTTCGGGGGGCGGTTCCCGACGGAAGGTGTTAGGGATAGCTCCGCGCGGCGTTGGCTTGATTCGTCTGCCAATCTTTTTCGCACGACCAGATCTTCCCGAGCTTCCTTGATAGCAGTGGCCGCTCTCACTAGATGGTAGTGGTTGGCGACCATGTCTTCGTGTGGGACCCCGGCCGCAGGTGATTTGCTTTTGCGGATGGCCTCCTTTTCTCGGAGCCAGGCGTCTCGCGAAACGTTGATCTCGGCGCGTTCCTTCGCACTTTGTTCAGTTTCCGCAGGTGGCTGTTCTGATCCTGCCATGCAGACTTGAGCCAGACGTGGCTTGTGAGTCCTAGGCGTAACTCGAAAGGCCTTCCTGACCCGAGAGGGTTCCTCTGTAGAGAGGGTATGGAAATTGCTGGTGTTGAGGCGGATGGATTCGCCACTTTTCGCCAAGTAGGGTCGTGAATCGACAGCTCCTGGGCTGGAAATTGACTCAAATCCCAATTCTTCAGGGAAGTGGAGGATCCCGTCTTTGTTGCTATAGAACTTGAAGCTCCCGAACATCAAGGTGACGCTTTTCTCCAGATTGTTGAATTCCGGGCGTGATTCCGGCGAGTGAGGGGTGACTACGACAGATCCGATCCGAATTGGGTTGGTTGGAGTCGAAGTCAAAGGTTTCCAATGCGAGTTGGTTGTCGATGAAGCAGAAGATGCCGGAGATCCAACGCCCGCCGTTCCCATAGACGGCGCCAATTGTCGACTCTACATCTCAACAAGTCCCTTGGGTGAACCCATAGGGTTTCATTTAGGAGAATGTGTAGGCACTGGTGACAATCGTCGGCTAGACAGGGGACACGATTTACCCAGGTTCGGGGCCTCGTAGAAGTAAAACCCTTACTCTTGCCTCTGTCGATTTGTATTCACGAATAGATCGGTTACAATGGGGGATTGCTCAAGTCAAGAGTACGATCTCGAGCTCAAGGCTTGATGGTGCGGTATTGCTTGGTCCTCTCCCGGTGGTTCTCCTGGCCTTATATAGGTGGCCAGGTCTCAAACCATACCCGGGTAGGACTCGAACTCTAACCCTATGTTGGTTACAAGTTTCCTATCTTAATCCGCAAGTCATTGCGGGTGGGCTTCAATTGGGCCTTCTAGAACTGTACGCGATGCCTCCTTTAGAGCCTGGGTCGTGGGCCTGAGACCGGGTAGGCATACCCGACAGGCCTAGGATCCATCCCTTCGTCAATGGGCACAACAATATTTCCAGACACGAAAACTCTTTCGTATGGACAGAAGACTACAAAGACAAAAATCCTTGTACATAAATAGCAAGAGAGATTTTCTTACTCGAAATATCTCTAGACAAAACTCGCGAGTGCATAGCTCCTGTGACTCAATCATACGATGTACTCACATCCCCTACCTGGATCGTTCGAGCGACTAGGCACACCCGGATGTCGTATTCTTTCGAATATGAAGGTAAGACCCAAAAGATCGCTCTCGAGGGCCTAGAATCGCACTCAAGCTGCGTCCTCCGGTAAATTTCCGTGTCAACAACACGAAGAAAAATCCTAGCGGACGCACCGGGTACCCCTATAGGTTAAATTCGACTCGATAAGACCTCTACGGCCCAGTCGCAATGATCACCTCATCGGTTTCGAGTCGGAGGTCTCAAATCTGTGTAGGTCAGAACTGTCTTTGCCCTAGATGCAATTAATTTGCCCTGATCTTTTGGGAGAGCCAAGCTGCTGAGCCATATCCTTCTGCGAAAACAGCCAAAAAATACAGGCACTTTAATCACCCGATACTCGGGCATGAGGACTCGTCACACAGGGTACGCGCCCTCCAGACGGAAATCGATTGAAATAATCGGCCGAAGAAATTCAAGACAAAACTTTGAGCGTCTACCCGACAAGAAAAATCTCAATCGAGTAAACGCTCGGGGGCTACTGACGAAGGGATGAACCCTGGACCTGTCGGGTAAGGACACCCGGTCCAAGGCCCAAGCTCTAAGCCCAAGAGGAGATGCCATATACTATTCTAGAAGGCCCAATTGAAGCCCACCCGCAAGGCCTTGCGGGTCAAGTTAGGAAACTTGTAACCGACTTTAGGTTAGGGTTTGATTCTTCCCTGGGTACGGTTTGAGACCTGGCCACCTATATAAGGTCAGGAGAACCACCGGGAGGGGACAAGCAATACCGCACCACCAAGCCTTGAGATCGAGATCGTACTCTCGACTTGAGCAACCCCCCATTGTAACCGATCTACTCGTGAATACAGATCGACAGAAGCAGGAGTAAGGGTTTTACCTCTATGAGGGCCCTGAACCTGGGTAAATCGTGCCCCATGTTTAGCCGACGATTGTCACCAGCGCCCACAGGTTCTCTTAATCGAAACCATATGGGTTCACCCGAGGGACTTATTGAGATGCAGATTCGACAGTAAGCAACAAAATGATTTGCCACCGATTCAATTGCAACAAAAATCATCACCTATTTCAACAAAAAAAACAGTAGTACAAAAAAAATCACATGTTTACAACATATGAAAAATCGCGCAAACACAACGTTTCAAAATAAATTCTATAAAAACATATGCATTTCCTACAGAATTATCCAGAAAACAATGCAACATCGCATGTGTGCTTTCTCAACAAAATTCGTGTGTATTTATTTGAATCACGTATACAACATGAAAAGAAAATAGCCAAGAACTTAGCATAGAGATGACACCAAACAGTTTGGCTGATGAATCTGTACAAAAATTGGAACCAAAAAACGAAATAACAAATTGGGCCACTGGCAGCCCAATTACTAGGCTCGCTTGAAGAAGCTCGTCTGGCATTGCGCGGACACGCGGATGCGCGAGCGACCTACGCTACGCAGTTTCAGGTCGGACTAAAGTAATCATTTTGCTTTCGGAAAACACTCGGGAACGCCCCATGAACGCGTTCCCTTCGCTTCGTTCGATCGAGGCACACATACTTGTCTCTCGTCTACTATCAAATATAAACAACTAGTTGAATGTCCGTGCGTTGCCTCGGGTGTTCAAGCTTCTTTCTCGCCTGAATACTCGAAAATTTCAGTGAAAGCATACCCATCTCTCTCTTCCTCTCTTCCTCCCCATTACCCGCTACTGAGCTTCAGTCACCTCCACTGCAACAATGCCATTATTGTACTTCAATCACTTCAATCCAACAATGTGTCACTTACCACTGCGCACTGATATTTGTTACCCAAAAGAAACCCGATCAAGATTATGGTAAGTTCAAAGTTAAAAGTCAATAGGGAAGGACTTCTGACTTCCCAATTTGCTCACTTTTGATCATATTTTTTTTTCCAAACTCTTATTGTCCATGAACTTTGCACACTTTTAATAGCTCCTCCGAATGGTATGCCAAATGCTTAAAATATACCGCAAAGTATATCTTTGCCAGTTATGTACCACAATTATATGTTGACGTGTAAACAGATTTCTATTAACCAGAATGCGCAACAATATCGTTGGCAACCAAATCATAGACAAACCCTGGCACATCACCCTCCCACCTAATACAAGAAGAATCGACATTCATGGCCATACTGGGCAAATTAGTAAGCCACTACATTATAGCTAAAAGGAGCAAACTGAAAAGCATAAGACTCAAAATAACCAGTAGATATTACAAACTTCCTTCAACAACAAGCCAATTGCCGCAAGATCATAGCTCCTCTCATGTAGTGTCGTAACCAATCAGACTCAAAAAATCATGTCAAGCAATGGCTATCGCTGGAAGCCGTGACAAATGCTTCTGCTTCAACTTGCAAGGCATCCTTTAGGTTGTGAAGTTTCCCCGCTGCCTCTGCAATGACCTCGCTAGCTTCCGCACGCAACAAAACCCTAGGTGCCATCGCCGAGTCCAGATCATGGGTTGTGATCATTAGATGGCTTCGTCGAGGTCACACATATCACCTCTTTCACTTCATATTAAGACACTTTCATTGTCTCTTCGCCGAACCAGTGCATCTATACAATCACAATTGTATTAGGTGTGTTGAGGACGCAAGGGAATCAACCCATCACTACACCACTAACTATTTTTGTGTCAAATAAATAAATTGGGTCACACTTACCCTCGAAGACTGTTACGATCCCCTACACTTGTGGGTTATCAAGACTATTTTCTAGCACCGTTGTCTGGGAGTATAGCTTTATCTATAAGTTCACTTAGGAAGTCCACTCTTTATTTTTTACTTGCTTCTTGTTTTTATTTTACTATATAGCCTTAATGGAAAAAAAATGAGAGAGCTTTATAATATTTATCTAGAACTAGGACATGAAGTGTTTGAATAAAAAATTAAAAACCTATGGAACTTTACTTGCCTGATGGTAGCAATGTTATTACTACTAGAGGTTGGGGCGCCTCCTAGCTGGTACTTGAAAGTCCAATCGCAATCTAATTATAAGAATAAAATAGAAACATTAACTTAGTTAATACTACCAATATAAACCATAGAACTAAATCAATTAAGCTAATTCATCACCAGAAACTAGATTTGCAATCAGTCCAGAAACTGCATGGTTTCCACCAGTTTTTGCAATGTTGTCGAACTACATGTTATCAAATATAAACATACACTGCCACCATCATGCTTGGCTGCTTATGCAAATTTTACAATTGGCAATGAATGGAACTCAATTACTGAAACCTAATATATTTGAAACAAGTCTCGATTTGGCCATTTTTAGTACGTTCAACTCCTTAGATGGATCCACAAACTAATCATCCATCATAGATACTAATGATGATCTTGTTTTGACCAGTCCAACCGCTGTTATGTGAATATTTTCACGTCAGGTACATCAATTTCTAGATTCTCAATTATCTAAAAAAATGAAAGTTTTAGCAGCCTGTAGACAACCTTAGCCTCTCAGCACTACCAGATTCACCATCATGGATATGTCTAAGAACTTATCTTCCAGGTGAGGAAAGAATTTTTTTCTGGTCAGCGAAGGACTTGGGAGCTAGCCTGAAAATAAGATTGAATCGGCATGAATACATAAACCCAAGTTTCGTGCCAATTTTTTAGACAATTAGAGAGGAATAAGTACAAAAAATTACCATTCTAGCTTAGGGGGTGACACTATACAAATTCTTTGAAAGTAAATTACATGTTTTATGGTTGGCAAGTTCTCCTCTTTTGTGGCTTGCTCCACCTGAAGTAACCAAAGATTAGGGCTTGCTCCACCTGAATCAACAAAAGAGAAATCATACCGATTTGGAGATCGGGTGAGAGGTGGTACCGATTGCAGAATGTGTGGCTAAGGCCTCCTGCCATCTAGTCACATCAACCTCAATTTGTTTCAAGCCGTTCCCAATCCAAGGGTAGGGATTCAGATGGGGGAGGCGAAGATAGAGTTGGCGAGGGTGCTGAAGACAGAGTGGCAGTCAACAAGGCGGCAAAACAGAGGCTGCAGTTCACCCAACTCCCACATCACATAATCCAGGTCACATCTCGCCAGCTCAAGCAACATGGAGCGGGCCGACACGGCGGTGGCCCCACTCATGGCGTCGTGATGCACAATTTACTCTCTAATATGGTGGTAATTTAGATGGAGGATGGTATTTTACAAGATGGTTTCTTTGGCAATAGTTCTTCGTTGATATCTTCCCAAGAATTTGCAACTAAGTTTTATAGTTTTCTTCACACGGTCTATCATGCTTCAGATAACATATCTAAGAGAGTATGGGTGATACGTCCATTTTGCATCACTATTTTGTATCATAAGTTGCTGTTGTTCATTGATATATTTCATATTGGAGCATGATACTTATGTTATTTCACCTATTTTGCATGTTTTCCAATAATTGGAGAGCTAAACCCCGGAGTCAGAATTCTGCTGGAAAACGGAGTTTCAGGATACCATATTCGCGAAGATCAGAGCACCCCGGAAATCATCGGAAAGTTCCTATTTCACCCGAAGACAGAGGAAGCCAAAAGGGGAGCCGGAGGAGGGCCACCAAGGGCCCTCACCATGCCCAGGCGCGGGCCCACCTCTGGCCACGCCTGGGGTGGTGAGGAGGCCCTGGCCCACCTCTGGCTTGCCCCTTCGACGTACTTTATCCCCCGGGAACCCTAAGACACATAGAATCATCGAGGAGTCTTTCTGCCACCTCTGCGGGACGGAAAACAAAAGAGAGAGAAAAGCTCTCCGGTAGGGAGAAATCTGCTGGGGAAATTCCTTCCTAGGGGGGGGAATCATCGCCATCATCACCGTCATCGAGCCGGACTTCATCGGGATCATTATCGTCATCATCATAATCATCTCCACCATCATCACCCTCAGATCCACTCCGTTCCGCTGTAACATCTAGGGTTGCATCTTGTTTATTTCATAGGGGAAACTTTCCAGGTGTTGATTACTACTTGTAGTTGATGCTACTGAGTGAAACCATTGGATTAGGTTTATGTCCAGATTGTTAATCACCATTATATCACCTCTGATCATGATCCATATGATGTCTTGTGAGTAGTTCGTGTTGTTCTTGAGGACATGGGAGAAGTCAAGTTGTTAGTAGTGAAGTAATGTTGAGTAATATTTAATGGTTTGATATTTAAGTTGTGGTGTTATTCTTCTAGTGGTGTCATGTGAACGTCGGCTACATGATACTTCACCATTTATGGGCCTAGGGGAATGCATCGTGTATTTGGCTACTAATTGTGGGGTTGCCGGAGTGACCCAAACCTAAACCCCCATTAGGAAACCATTGCACGAGGGAGCGTAGGATCCCAGAGTTTAAAGCTGTGGTTAGATTTATTTCTGGATTACTTTCTTGTAGTTGTGGATGCTTGCAAGAGGTATATTCACAAGTATGAATTAGTCTTGGATGGGACGGTACATTAGCATAGGTTCACCCACACAACACTTATCAAAACACTAAAGATTATTCAGCGGCATGAAACAAAAGCACTTGACAGAAACCTCCCATGTGTCCTCGAGAACGTTTGTTAATCATAAATAAACCCACCGACTTGTCCTTTGCTGAAGAAAGGATTGGGCCACTTGGTGCAATTATTATTACTGCATTTTTTTTACTCACACTTTATTTATCTGCAATATCAAAAACCCCTACAGATTTATCTATCAGTATTTACAGTTATTCCATCATCGAAACTTCTTGTCAACACCTTCCGCTCCTTGTTGGGTTCGACACTCTTATTTATCGAAATTACTACGATACACCCCCTATACTTGTGGGTCATCAATGGGTTTCTGACCTAAGAACTTACACGGAGTTGTTGGTGAAAATATATAGGTTTGGGTTAGTAAAATTGGCATAGGCACAATAAGTAGATATAGAAATTCTTTGAGGTACCTGAACGGAAGATGCTATGGTACGAGAATACATGGTTCACTTATGTTAAATGGAACTATCCTTTAGTTGATTTTTATAATAATGGAACCTTTCGCCAATCAATAAGTGCATTAATTATTAGATGATCATACCCCCTTCTAGCCCTTCCTCCTCCTGCTCTACACCATGCATGGAATCTGGTATCTGCCATGAAACTATTTAGCAGGAAGCGAAATATGAGAACAGGAGAAGAGGACCGAGGACACACAAGCCAACTGATCCTTCAAGATATGCATAGAATACATGTCGAAACAGACTGTAAACAATAGATAGAAAGGAAAATCCTAGAAATCGTAAACGGGTAACATAGTTTTGACCCATCTTCTGTATATATGGTGAACATCTAACACTACAGGACCCGAAATAAAAAGCACAAAGTCCCATATAAAATTCGGAAACATACTTGTCATCCCTAATTAAAGCGCGGACTATAAGAAACAAATAAAAAAGATACTCAATACCGACCTTCATGGCTGCAGGAAGCTTATCAAATGAAAAATTTATATTCTCATATCCAGCCACCTTCATTTGTGGTGCCTTTAAAATATGCATCCAACATTTTGTACATCCATATGAAAGTTGAAGGCTGTGCATATTCTCAGGACACTAATGCTGCATATTTCAATTCACCAACCACAAACTCAAGAAGAGATAGTTCTAAGCTTAGTCTCCAGGTGAGATTGTTTTAAGCTTAACCTCCAGGCTCCATGCTTTCAACATATACTCTACTGATAATTCATATATGCTACAAGTATGCCAACCGAAGTCACATAGACTCTACTTATAATTCATATATAACCTCCAGGCTCGATGCTTTCAACATAAACTCTACTAATAATTCATATATGCTACAAGTATGCCAACCGAAGTCACATAGCAGACCAACCAAAAAAATAATTTGCCGAACAATGTCTTGTAGATGAGATATCCGAGAATAAGATTTAATCGAAATATCTAACTTTGCAGTTCAATAGCTTGCCTGATAATATATTCCCCTTCATCATCACTGATAAAAAATAATTAGAAAAACCATAAGAATTTACAGCACGCTAACTAAATAAAAACAAATTGAAGATTAGTTGATTAACCCAAGTGTTTTTTGCTTGCAACATGCTCCTTCCACCTTCAGTAACCAAACCTATTGCATATATGCAGTTACTGAACCAACTTGAGAAAAACAACAAAGTTGATGACCAATTTCACCACCAACTATTTACACGGGCTCGTATTTTTAAATAAAAGAGGCAGAACATATAGTGGTGAGAGCAATACTGTTCTTCCCTATAACGAAAAAATTCACCGGCTGTTGGGCAGTAATAGAGGGGAATAGATCACCGAATGAGGCATTCTATCGCGAAAACTAAGTCCATTAGCTTCCTCGGAACTGAAGGTTTTGCCTCTTGTAAATAGAAGATATGGATGAATGTCATGAAAAGCAAGCATCGGCACTCGTAACAAACGAAGCATTCAAACACCAAAGTTACTTGATTATCTCTAAGTTCACATAATCTGAACCTCTGCTAGCCTGTAGATAGTAAGAAAGTGTATAAAGCGATAAATTCTGGCTTTGAGTTGCCGAGATGAAGTGCTAAACCTAGAATAAAAACCTTCACACTAACACATGAATCAAGTAGTCCTCTGTCAATGTCCATGCGAGGGAGTCAGCAAACTTGAAGAAGGCTGCTGCTGGGCTATTTCCGTGTCGCTGGCTCGATCCTTTGTCAATGTCCCGTGCTCCTACAGAGAAATAGAGAGAGGGGTCAGATCAGAGAGAAGGGAGCCCACCGAGAGAAGGAAGAGGTAAGAGCACACGTTCCCACCAACATGATATTTAATCAATGAATAAAACAGTAAATACATTATGTAGCAAACCAAAAGGTAAATGATGGAGTAATAGCATGTCCTAGGAATTGGATGATAAAGGTAAACGACATATGTACGGAATCCATCGGTTATCATGATCACTATATCTTTGTTTCCAACTGAGCAGACATCCAATCAGACCAGGCTAAAACAACATCAACAAACTTTGGTCCTTATATTCCAGAAAAATATTTTCAGCGAAAAGCGGCAAGCGAAATGAGCATTATTCTGCTCATAAGCATCTCAAATATTTCAGCATTGCAAAATCATTATTCTAATTATATAGAAGTAGATAGAACACACAAAGTTGAAGTTCTGCTTATATTTAAAAACACTATAATAACTACTTGTTTGTTTTCCCTGTTTTGAGCAATCTAAAGTAGCTAGCTCTTTCCTGTCTCTAACAAATACAAATTTATAGGTAACTCAGAAAGTAAAATAATTTATTGTATTTGATAGATCAAAAACTGATTGTGTCACTCGCTACAAAGACCAATAAATACTTGCTGGTAAAGTTGTAATCTGAAGGGGCTATTAAAAATAGCACATGAGCATATATAGAAAGATGAGAAAAACATCATATGACCAACATGTTTATGTCAATTCATAGTTTACCTGATCTATGGTTCTCCTCATGGGGGCGAGGACAAATCATTGCAAGAAAGACAACCAACCCAGCATCCTGGATTATATCTATTTGCTTGCACAATCAATGGAGCCTCAAAAAAACATGGCATGCTAAAAGCGTGCATGTAACGGGAACAACAAAGGCAACATTATTTATACCTTGATGTTGAGGTAAGGCCGAAGCTGGTGTGCTACTTACCGCATCTCCTCTCTATTACCTTCTCGTTGCTGCCTGCCTGCTTGTCAATGTGGGTCCTCCCTAATGCCTACTTTCCGCTGCCACTCTTTCATGTTGTTTGCTCATCGTTCACATGGAAAATAGTCAGAGATTCCTATAACACATCATGTGTGGTAAATATGGAAGAAGAAAGGAGCACCTGAAAGAGTCAAATTGCGGGTTTGAGCCTCTCGATGCCCTGCGGATTTCACAAAAACCATTAGCCCTTGCCCGATCTGGCACGATGATCTGCAAAATAATCCTTCAAGGAATCATATTCAAGTCACCTAGAACGAGAGGCAAATAAATCCAGACAGGAGGCCCATTTTTTGAGGCAAAGGGAAGAGGGGAGAGGGGAAGTGCCGCCGACCACCAGTCCGACACCACGCGTCACCGGTATGGGAACTCTAGATTTTGGCTCTGCCATCCCCCGCGGTCTTGGTCGTCGGTGAATGTAGGGACTCCTCGATGAGAACATTGGTATCCTCCTCGAGAAGAAGCAACCGAGGGAATGGCGGTGGCTACGAGCGACGAGCAGCGCCCAGGGTGTCGCGACAACAGCGGGCGGCCGGAGCGGGGACGTGTGGCGGAGAGAAACGGGAGAGGAGAAAGAAGGGCAACGAGACAGGAGAGAGGCAAGGTGAGATAAGATGCACTAACCATGGCTCGTAGTTCCCCGTCGCCAGTCACCAGGCTTGCATCCGCTACTCCGGAGCCGCCGCCGTGAAGGAGGGTGAGGAGAGAGAGGAATAGGGTTGCGTTTCTTTCGGAGGGAGAGGACCCATGCACGCGTCGATTTTTTTCCTGGTCCTTCCCAGCTAGCGACAAAACCAGCTAATTGAAAAAAAAGAGAAAAATAGCGCGCGAACCAGACACCGCCACGTGTACACGCGCAGAGTGGCGGCAGCTCCTTTGGGATTCTTGGTTTAGATGAATTCTTTGAACACCATCATTGCTAATGCTATGGAAACTTTAAGCTTGGGGAAGTCGGCTTTGATGAGCATGATATTCTTAGACCCACAGGCTTGGAGGAGAAAATTTACTTTGATGATACTATGCCTCCCATATATGATGATTACAATCATGAATATGATATTTTTAGTCCACCTACAATCGTGGAGAAAATTTATTGTGATTATGACATGCCTCCTATTTATGATGATTACAATGATATCTATTTTGTTGAATTTTCTCCCACTAATATTAATGATAAAGATTATGCTTATGTGGAGAGTAATAATTCATTTATGCATGTGGATCATGATAAGGATGCTTTATGTGTTAGTTGTAATTTTTATTTTATTCATGATGCTACTGAAAGTTATTATGAAAGACGAAATCATGCTTATATGTATCTCAATAACATTAAGTTTCCTCTCTTTATGTTGAAATTTATGAAGTTCCATTTGTTTTCTTTTCCTATGCTAGTTGTTTTGTGCTTCATTGATTTGTTTTCTTACAAGATTCCTATGCATAGGAAGTGGGTTAGACTTAAATGTGATTTATATTTTATTCTTGATGCTCTCTTATTGTTCTTAAATCCTTATTCTTATGTGAACATATTTTAAAATTACTTTGCCTAGCTAAAAGGCATTAAAGAAAATGACTTGGGGGAGGTAACCCACCTTGTTTTCTTCTGTTTTCTTTTGCTTGTTTTTAGTCCTAGAAGTTGTTACCTCTGTAACAAGCACTTCTTATCCTTTTTATTTCGTTTTTGTGCCAAGAGTAACCTCTATCCGAAAGGAAGTGCAATTTTCTATTTTCTGTCCAGATGTTTATGCTTCACCAAAAAAAACTTATCTCTAAGTGAGAGTGTGATAAAATTATGAATAAATAAGGTGTATGTCCCAGGTTGTTATCTAACTATCATTAGTATACCACTTTGTGATCTGAGCTACAGAAGTTCCTCAAAAAAAATCCATCTTTCTAGTAAGTTCTGTTTTGATAGATTTCTTCCTTTCTTTGCATTTGCCTCTTAATTTTTTTTCGTGTTCTCTTAAGGGGTGAGGTTTAAAAGAAGTTGTGACAAGAGATAATTTTTAAATTGAGTGTTTGTCTTGTGTTAAAACTGAACCAAGTGGATTTATTTATTTGATGCACCAACCCCGCTAATGAAGATTGTGAGAATTTTTTGTGGAGGAAGTTTTCAATTGTAAGGAGAACAGGATGATATGAGAAGATGAAGGATGAACATAAGCTCAAGCTTGGGGATGCCCATGTCACCCTCAACAAATATCCAATAAGTACAAGCGTCAAATCTTGGGGATTCCCAAGGCACCCCCTTTTTCATCAACAAAAATATCAGGTCATCTTTGAAGACACTATATATTTTTAGTGCTTCACATACTATGTGTTATTCTTGGAGCGTCTTTTATTTTGCTTTAAACTTTGTTTTGTTTTTCTTTCTATTCATAGATATGATTGATCCTATTATTGTTTGGGAGAGCGACATGTTCTGCTATATTATTTAGAACACTCTAGTTTTCACTCTTATTTCTTTGTGAGTGTTCAAATTTTCCCACTTCTGGTTTTAGCTCTTATTTTCCTTGCTTATTTTTTTTAGAGCTTGTTTGTTTGATTTATTAGATCTTATTATCTCTCTAATATTTATTGAATATTTTCTTAGATAGTTGTTTCAAATAAGTTGATTCGTGTTGGTTGGGAGAAAAATATTGCGTGCCTATAGTGGTTGAAAGGAAACTTGTTTAGACTAGGCTTTGACATGTCATCTTAGATGTTATTTTAATTGTGTACTTATTAATTTATGATGCATCATGACTAGTATTAAATAACTTAGAGTGCTTAATGTGCTTTAAAATTAGATCATGTGTTGCTCTTGATCATAATGAAGCATATTATTATCGTATTGTCCTTTGATGGTTTATTTGGATCGACTTGGCGCATTATCAAACTATGTTATGACTATAAATGTAACTTTTACCCTTGAGCATCATTATTTTTCGACTCGTAATATCACTTTATGCATTGATTAATGATGTTTTGTCGTTATGCATGATTATGTCCGATATTGCTCTCTTAGTTGGTCGTTCCTAGTCTCTTGCTAGCCCTCACCTGTACTGAGTATGAGATCTACTCGTGCATCCAACTCCCTTAAATCAAAGTTATTCCAATGTGTACACCATATCTACCTATGCATGGTATTTTATAGCCATTCCAAGTAAATTGCTCGTGTTCTACCTTGAAAAATTTCAAAATTATTAAACCTTTTTTGTGTTCTTCTTTTAGCTCATGAGAAAGTAGTTTAAAACTTATTATAGCCTATGTCAAGCGAGGTTCTTTATTCTTATTCTCCCAATAAGGATGAAATCTATTAATTTCAATGGCAAGAGAGCTGGTGCCAAATAATATGAATTAAAATAATAAAAAGGCACTCCCCCACGGTTTGATTATTTCTAGCAGGCACCTACGAATTCGGCTAGCCATGGTTTGATTATTGCTAGCAGGCACCTATGAATTCGGCTAGCCATGGTTTGTGTAAACCAAGGTGGGAGAGTGTCAATCATAGAGAAAAGAAAAAAAATTGCAAATAGAAACCGATGTCAAAAGGCTATAACATTGGTTGACATGGGTTATGATAAGTTCTCCACTATCATTCTTTGACATAGACAAACACCTCTCTCAAAATTATATTTTTATTATGCTCTGTTTTATAAAATAAAAGGCTATAACACATGAGTGATCGCTGCTTCCCTCCGCGAAGGGCCTTTATTTTAGAAAAAGGATGAGTCTTCACCTTCTTACTTTATGCACCAATTAAGAGAGCATAGTTTTAATTTTGAGTATAATGTGCATAGTCCCAAAATTTATTATTGATTGGACTATGCTTACAATATTGATTGTCTAAAGTTGTTTGTATCTAGTCACCACTTGAACTTTGAAGGTGTCCTAGCATTTATGTTTCGCTACCCCACGAGGTAGAAGCGGAATACCAATTTATCATGTTTTCCATTATGATCGAACAAACGTATCATCTTCAATACTCCCTCCGTTCGAATGAATAAGGCGCGCACGCTTTTCGAGATTTGTCTTTGACCAAGAATTAATCCATATATATAATAATATTTGGTACAAAATCAATATCATTACAAAGTATTTTTCAATACGAATCTAACAATGTCAAATTTGCACTATATAGTCAAGATATTGTTACTCAAATCTTTCGGTCAAAGTTTGTCTTGAAATGCGTGTGCGCCTTATTCATAGGAACGGAGGTAGTATATTATTGTTCATTGTCAATTATTCGTGTTACTTTTCATATGCAACGTAGTTGCAACATTTTTATTGTTCAGATAACATTTATTATGTCTTTGTTAAAGTGTTTCAATCTCAGCTTACAATTCTTTTTCATATTGATTGATCAAAATTGTGTTGGCTAGATGTCACCTCAAAAATTATGTTTGTTATCACTTAACTACTCGAGGATGAGCAGGAGTTAAGTTTGGGGATGATGATACGTCTCAAACGTATCTATAATTTTTTATACTCCATGCTTGTTTTCTATATGTTCTTCCATGTTTTCTACATCTTTTCCTATGTTTTTTGAGACAAACCTATAAACCAGTGCTCAGTGCCAGTTTATGTTTATTTGTCAGTGTAGTGCAGAAAACACAAGTTTCGGAATGACCTGGAAATTTTTGAGGACTTTTTATTCAACGGAAGACTCCGGGGGCCAGAAGGGCACCTAGAGATGGGGTCCAGGGCCACCACGTGACCACCAGGTGCAGCCTACCCCTATCCGAGCCATGGGGTCACCTCGGGGACTGCCTGGCGTCGCGTCTTTGCCTATAAAATTACTCTTGACCTAAAAACACTAGATACCGGAGGATTTTTCTAGAAATGCGTCCAAGGTCCACTGCCATCCCAAACCCTAATTCGGGGGACTAAAGTCTCTATTTTGGCATTCTGTCTAGACGGGGAAGTGCCCCCATAGCCATCTTCATAGACGGTGCTGCCTCCCACGATGATGCGGGAGTAGTCCCTCCGCGGGGCAGAGGGCTCGTGCTAGTAACTATATGGTTATGTTTCTCTCCCATGGTGTGATCTTCATGTGATCGTGAGCTATGTTATTATAGTTCAATTCTATGATGTTTCCCCTTTATTATGTAATGGATATGATGTGCTCAAGTGATTTTATCTAGTATAATCTTCCGGAGTCACATTTGTGCCACGGTGACAGTGCGGGTGCCGTGTGTGATTCTATGGATCATCGATTAGAGGGATACTTATCATGAACTTGTTCTTATTTTGTTGGACTGAATTATGGAACCATGATATTTCTTGATGCTTGTGTTTAGTATAATCTCTATAGTGCCAAGGTGACTATTGGGTTCTGTGCATGTATTAGAAAGAAACTATTCAAGAGATAAGTTGTGGTGTTTGTTAGTACTATCATTGGATGCTCAAAGTGACAGGGTTGGGGTGTTTGTAGATGTGGAACATGAAATTTAAGGTGTGCTTGTGTATCCCTAAACGATTTGCATCCTATTTGAACCACTAGGAACAATTTCCGAGTAAACGTCCATAATGCATAGTGTTAGAGAAAATATCATGTGTTTAATTATGTTAATATTGTTGAGAGTTACCACTAGTGAAAGTATGATACCTAGGCCTTGTTTCCAACTATTGCTGTACCACTTGCTCTCAGTTCTACTACACGTTACCTTGTTGCCATTATTATCTTAGATCACATATATCACCACTTGCACTTCATATTACACCACTTTCATTGTCTCTTCGCCGAACCAATGCATCTAGTATTAGGTGTGTTGAGGACGCAAGAGAATCATCCCATCACTACGCCACCAACTATTTTCTGCACCTTTTATTACTAATATATATTCATAAGTGACTCTCAGGTGTGGCTGAATTGACAACTCAACTGCTAAGGCTTATAGGTATTCTTTGGCCCCCCTTGTGTCGAATCAATAAATTGGGTTACACTTACCCTCGAAGACTGTTGTGATCCCCTACACTTTTGGATTATCAGTCCTCTCCCAATTATATCTAGCTTCTAATTGGTCTTTGATACGTCATAAACGTATCCATAATTTATGATGTTCTATGTCGTTTTCATGTTATTTGCTACATGTTTGCTATACACTTTATGTCATTTTTATCAATTTTCTGGGACTGACCTATTGACAAGATGCCACAGAGCGAGTTCCTCTTTTCTGCTGTTTTTGGTTTCAGAAAAGTAGTTCTAGAAATATTCTCGGAATTGGACGATTCAAAAACCGGGGTCTATCGCGCACACGAAGTCTAGAGGAGACCCGGAGGGGGCCACAGGGGCCCCACACCATATGGTGGCGCGCCCCGGGCCGTGCCATGGGGTGGTGTGGGCCCCCTGGCCGCCCACCGACATTTCCCTTTTGCCTATTTATAACCCTAGGGAGGTTAACCCTAAAAAAGAGCCTTTTCCACGAAAAACACCCGAGGCTACCGTCATCGTCAACCCTAGTTCGAGAGGGTTCTAGAGCTCTCCCCGACACCCCGTCGGGAGGGGAATCATCACCGGAGGGCTCTACAACACCATGCCCGCCTCCGGAACGATGCATGAGTAGTTCATCCTTAGACTACGGGTCCATAGCAGCAGCTATATGGTTGTTCTCTCCTCTTTATGCCCCATGTTTATATCTTGTGAGCTGCCCTACATGATCAAGATCATCTTATTATAATGCTACATGTTGTGTTTGCTGGGATCCGATGAATATTGAATGCTATGTCTCTTGATTATAAATCTATCATGTTATTTTCATGTGTATGTTATTTATGATCTTGCATGCTCTCCGTTGTTAGTAGATTCTCTGGCCAAGTAGATGCTAGTGACACCAAGATGGAGTATTTATGCTTGATAGTGGGTTCATGCCTCCCTTTTACTCATGCTCGAGTGACTAAAATGTAATGGGTCCGGGATGTGATGTTACAACTAGGGAGAATACAACGATGTTTACATTGTTTACATTACACACTTTATTTAATACAATTATCTGTTTCTTGCAACTTAATACCCAAGGATTGCTCGGATGACATTCGGAGGGTGGATTATTAGTCATAGATGTAGTTGGATAACGGTCTATGTATTTTGTTGTAATGCCCACATGAATCACATAGTAATCATCATGTCATGCATGTTTGAATATCTATCAATTGCCCAGCTGTAATTTGTTCACCACACATATATTTATCTTGGATGGAGAGACACCACTAGTAAAGTGTGGACTCCGGTCCATTTTCCTCATACCGATAATACAACCCCTGCAATCACTGTTTTCATACTGGTACTATTGTTTTCATATTGTTTTCCTGCTATTTTCCACACCATACGTTTAACCTCTTTGTTTTTCAGCAAAACCGGTCAGATTGACAACCTCACTGCTTCGTTGGGGGCAAAGTGATTTGATTTTTTTTTGTGTAGGTTCCATGTTGCTTCTGAACTAGTAGTGCGCCCTGCCACCTCAACTACATCAACCTTCAGAAGTTGCTTCTTTCTCCTACAGGTCGATTCAACCTTGGTTTCGTTTTGAGGGAAACTTGCTACTTCACTCTTCATACTTCCTCTTGGGGTCTCCCAACGAACGTGTGTTCACACGCATCAATCACTTTTCTGGCGCCGCTGCAGAGGAGAAAGAGAATTTTTGCAGGGGGAGTCTCTCACTTGCAATCTCTTTACTTTGTTATTGTGTTTTTTTTTATTTTGTCTTGTTTGCTTCTCTATATCAAAAAACACACAAAAAATTAGTTCTTATTCTATTTGTTATTTTTATCATGTTTTAATCTTCCTTTATCATGCTTGCTATCAATGTTTGGTGTCTTTGAAACTAGATCTTATTGGCAAGACGGGTTCACAGAAGATCAAAAAAAATATTATAAGGAACACCGCTTGTCACAAAAAAGGTAAACACTTACGGGAACAAATCAATAAATTATATATCATTGCTAGAAAATTATGCTCTACTTATAATGTTACTTATTACTTTGATAAATATTGTTGCTGTAGGAGGTATAAACACCTCCCTTTTCAATGTGAGTATAATGATGATGTTACCATATCTTCTTATGTTAAGGGAACTTATGACTTTGATGACGTGGAACAAATTGAGGAATTTATTGCTTGGAAGGGTGCATTCGAAATTGCTTATTTTCTTGAAAATATTCATGATGCACCTTATAAATATGAGATTTATGATATACTTGAATATTGCTTTGATAATTACAAGGATTGTAATTAATAAATAATTAAACATCTTAAAAGATGTTCTCCACCAAAGGAAGTAACTAATGCCTTGTAGGAGCCTATGGAAGAAGAAATTGCTGAATCTGGAAGCTCACTAGATGAAAAAGAAGAGGATAGTGATGATCAAGAGGAGGAAGAATGGAGCTACCCATGTCTACCCCCCAATGAGAGTAACTCTTTAACTCATAATTGTGATTATCCCATTGATTCTTTTGAAATATCTATTTTTAATGAAGTTGATACTTGCTTTACTTGTGACCTTGATACTACTATGAATGAAACTTCTTGGGGAGATAACCCATGGTTTTATTTTTGCTTTGTTTTTCTATGTTTTCTTTGAGTCTAGTTGTTTTATAATTATGTAGAAACTCCTTTCTATATTTATTTTCATGTATTAGTTGTGCCAAGTAAAGTTTCTAGCGAAAAGTGGTGTTAGTTTTGGATTTCTGCGCAGAAAACAGATATGTGTTGTCCACCGAAAAAAATCGTATCACAGAAAGATCAAAATGACCTGAAACTCTTTGCGCTTATTCCTCAGATAATTCTAAAACTTCTTTGTTCTTTATGTTTTTCTATTTGTGCAACTTAAGTGCCCTGAAAAAATTCCTCATTACAGACTATTCTGGTTTTGGCACATTCTGCCATTTTTCTTGCATTCACTCTTTAAGTATGTCGAGTGGATTTCTTTGCTTCAATAAACCTCTGTGGCTGTAGCTAATGTTTAAAAGTATCAATAGAACTTGTGACCATGCGGAACACATGATTTTTTTTATTATGCACTAACCCTCTAATGTGAATTACTTTGAGTGTGGTGTGAAGGAAGTTTTCAAGGGTCAAGAGAACAGGGTGATATAATGTCATCAATAAGAGTGCAAAGCCAAAGCTTGAGGATGCCCCGTTGGTTCATCCCATCAAATTCTAAAGAATAATCAAGCGTCTAAGCTTGGGGATTCCCAAGGCATCCCCTTCTTCATCAACAAATTATCAGATCATTCTAGTGAAACTATATTTTTATTCGGTCACATCATATGAATTTTACTTGGAGCATTTTTTTTTGTTTTATTTTTTTTTACTTGCTGCAATAAATATCATTGGAACCTAGCATTCTTATTTGGGATAGAGACACGCTCCACTTTTTCATTTGAATACTCGTTATGCTTGTATTCTTAGTTTTTCTTCTAGCTGCTGCAATCCTTTTAGCTCATGTTTTTCATGCATCTCTTATTCAGAGATGATAGTTTTAGTAGAGTTATGTTACTACTCTCTTGCTTAATTTATGTATCTTTTGGGGAGTTTGTGTTAAAAAATATTGATTGGTACTTGTTGGAAAAAGAAAATGTTGCATGTGGTAGAATTTATAACGGTGCAAAAAGAAGCTTGTATAGACAGTGGCTAGACTTTTTAATGTCATGTTATATGTTATTTTAATTCTAAGCATAGTGGTTATTTTTGTAGCATGGCTTGTCTCAAATATCTGAGAGTGTTTAATGAGCCATTGAAAGAATGATGAGTTGTTTTTATCACATTGAAGCACCAATTTGTGGCATTCTCCTTTGACTGTTTTATTTGGTTGACTTGCCGCATGCTTACACCATGTTTATGACTACAAACCAGTCACCTATAGCCTCTATGATCATTTTTGTTTTTGACTTGTAATACCACTTATGCTTTGATTAACAATGTTTTTGTCGTTATGCATGATTATGGCCATTATGCTCTCTCGTGCATCCAACTCCCAAAAACCAAAGTATGCCAAACGTGTCCACCATACCTACCTACATGTTGTATTTAACCGCCACCCCAAAGTAAATTGCTCATCTGTTACCTTTAAAACCTTTAAAATTACGCTTGTTTTTTGCTCATGTTTTAGCTCATAAGGACGTGAATAGAGAATATGTATCTCACTTGTTGATTGGACTTCACACCCTGGAATAGTGGCTTCATCCGCTTATCCGATTGCTAGAAGAGTTGGCAGTGCGGTGCCGAACCCCAAACTTAATACAAAAAATTCTCTTCACTATTTTTGCCCCTGATTTATCAGTCAAAGCATAATTATGTAAACAAAAGAGAAATAGGGATGGCCTTCTACCCAGTTGCGTCCTTCTATGCGAGCCGCGCTTGTGAAGTCTAGTTGGCTTGTGACGTACTGTATTTTACATTTACCATTCGTTGACATGTGCTAGAGCTTTTTATTTTGTTAAACAAAGGTATTGAAAACATTTTTTTAGAGAGGTGTGTGTGCCTTTCCATCTCAGCTGCATCAACCTTCTGAAGTTACTCCTTCCTCCTACTGGTTGATTCAACCTTGGTTTCTTTCTAAGGGAAACTTGCTACTGTGCTCTTCATGCCTTCCTCTTGGGGTCTCCCAACGAACGTGTGTTACACGCGCATCAAGCTAATTTATGGAGCCGCTTCCGGGGAGGAAGAGAATTTCTAGGAGTATCTCACTTCTAATCTCTTTACTCTGTTTTAGTTTTGCTTAGTTTATTTTATTTTATCTTGTTTGCGTCTCTATATAAAAAGCACACAAAAAATTAGTTCTTATTCTAGTTGTATTTTTTATTACCTTGTTATTTTTCTTCATCACGTTGCTTCCTAAGTTTACCGTTAAAGATCTTCCAATTGGTAGGGGTTCTATACTTGGAAAGGGTACCATTAAAGAATTCTTTAATCATGTTAGTAAGCATGAAAATTTAGATGAAAAATCAATAGTAGAACTTGCTCCAAATTATGAAACTGCTGCAACTTCTTTAATTCATATGTTAGAAGGTAGGTTTATTAACCTTCATCCCATACTGCAACATATGTTCCTCAACTTGAATGATATTGAACACATCGAAAAAAGAAATTTTATTTTAGAAACCATGCTTAAAGAATTTGGAGATGTTGCTATAGAAGCCATAAAAGTTTTCGATCGTTTCAATATGCTAGGCTCATGTGTAGAAGTTGTTGGTACTCTAGAAAAAGATGAATCTAAAAATGAATAGGAGGAGATAATACCAATCCCCTTAAATTGGTGGGATTGCATGAAGCCCAAGAAAAGAATTTTGATTGGATTGATCCTGAGAATTTATTTGATGAGAGTAGTAAACCTAAGAGTTATGAGAGAGGAATATCTGTAACACATTTAGATAAAATACAATGAATTATTTAGGCCTTATCTCAATTTGGATGCTTCTTCATTTGAAAATACATGAATCCACTTTTCTGGGCCTAGCTAAAAGGCGTTAAAGAAAAGCATTTCTTGGGAGATAACGCATGGTTTTATTTTTTGCTTTATCTTTGTATCTTTTCTTTGAGTCAAGGGGTTGTATAATTCTGTAGCAAATCCTTTTTATCTTTATTTTCATGTATTAGTTGTGCCAATTAAAGTTTCTGACGAAAGTTGGAGTTGGTTTTTGATATTTCTGCTGTCCACCGTAAAAAATCATACAATTCATCGAAAAATCAAAATGACCTGAAACTTTTTTTTTCTTATTCCTCACCTAATTCCAAAACTTTTTAGTTCTTTAAGTTTTTTTATTTGAGCAACGTAAGTGCCCCGAAAAAAAATCGTCATTACAAACTGTTGTAGTTTTGGCAGATTATGTCATTTTTCTTGCATTTGCTCTTTTACGATGTCAAGTGAATTTCTTTGCTTCACTAAACATTAGTGGACGTAACTAATGTTTAACACTATCAATAGGGTTTGTGCTCATACAAAACCCATGGATTTTTTATTGTTGCACTAACCCTCTAATGTGAATTACTCTTTGAGTGTGGTGTGAAAGAAGTTTTTAAGGGTCAAGAGAAGAGGGTGATATAATGTGATCAAGAAGAGTGCAAGGTCAAAGCTTGGGGAAGCCCCCGTGATCCATCCCAGAAATTTCTTAGAAGACTCAAGCATCTAAGCTTTGGGATGCCCAAGGCATCCCCTTCTTCATCAACAATTTATCAGGTCACTTCTAGTGAAACTATATTTTTATTCGATCACATCATATGAAATTTACTTGGAACGTCTGTTATTTTCGTTTAGTTTCTTTTTTATTTTGTTTTACTTTATTAAATAATATCATTGGAACCTAGCATCCTTGTTTGGGAGAGAGTCACGCTCCGCTTTTTCATTTGAATACTCGTTATGCTCGTATTCTTAATTTTACTTCTAGCTGATGCAAAATTCATGTTTAGCTCTTGTTTTCATTGCATCTCTTGTTCAGAGATGTTAGTTTTAGTAGTGTTATGTGAGTACTCTCATGTTTTCTTTCTTTATCATTTAGAGATTTTTTGTTAAAACATATTTTGTATGGTGCTTCTTGGGAAAAGAAATTGCTGCATGTAGTAGATTTTATAAACAATGCAAATAGAAGCTTGTATAGACTGACTGTGGCTAGAATTTTTCATATCATGCTAGATGTTATTTTAATTATAAAGCCTAGTGGTTATTTTGTAGCATGATTTGTATCAAATAGCTGAGAGTGTTTGATGACCCACAAGTATATGGGGTGTATCGTAGTACTTTTAATAAATAAGGGTGTCGAACCCAACGAGGAGCACAAGGTGTTGACAAGCAGGTTGGATAGATGATCCACTGTAAACACTAGCAAACGGGTTTTTGGTGGTTTTTGATGTAGCAGATAAATAAAGTGCGAGTAAATAAAAGACATGAAATAATATTGCATCGAGTGTCCCAATCCTTTTGAGAGCAAAGGACAAGCCGGTTGTTCTACTTATAATTACCAAACTTTTTCGAGGACACATGGGAATTCCGTCAAGTGATTTCACTTCATATATTTGATTAATATTTATGGGTTCGTTAAGTGTTGTGTGGGTGAACCTATGCTAATGCACCGCCCAACTACGACTAATACATACTTGTTATTATACCCCTCGCAAGCATCCACAAATACAAGAAAGTAATTAAGATAAATCTAACCACAACCTTAAAATTTCGGGACACAACACTCCCTCGTGCATTGGTTTCCTAACGGGGGTTTAGGTTTATGTCACTCCGGCAACCCCACAATTAGTAGCCAAATACACAATGCATACTCCTAGACCCATAAAGGTGAAGTATCATGTAGTCGACGTTCACATGACACCACTAGAAGAATAGCAACACAATTTAAATACCAAACCGAGAGATATTACTTCAACATAACTTCACTACTAACATCATGACTTCTCCCATGTCCTCAAGAACTAAATGAACTACTCACGAGACATCATATGGATCATAATCAGAGGTGATATAATGGATAATACCAATCTGGTCATAAATTGTAAATACCGATAAATCTCACAAGCATCAACTACTAACAAGTAATCCACACCGAGAGAGAGATCTAATGAAAAGCAACGATAAATACCCCTAATTATTAAAGCGGGATGAAGGTGGACGATGGCGATGATGGTGATGGTGATGCGGATGATGATCTCGATGAAGCCCGGAGTGATGACGGTGACGATGGCGACGATTTCCCCTCTCTGGGGAGGAATTTCCCCGACAGATTTCTCCCTGCCGTAGAGCTTTTCTATCTTTGGTGTTTTCCGCCCCGAGGCGGCGGCGGAATAATTCTATGACGATCCCCCTGGGGCTTAGGGTTCCCTCTTGGTCAAGTACGCGAAAGGGGGTGCCCAGGAGTGGTCCGGGGGGGCATACCACCCCAGGTGCGGCCTAGGGGGGCGCCGCCTGGTGCGGGCCCTAGGTGCCCCCTCTGGGTGCCCTTCTGGCTCACTTCCGCCTCAGAACTTCTAAGACTCCTCTTGTATCCCCCCTCTTCTTTTGATCTTCTGAAATAGGGTATCTCGACGGTGCTTTTTCCATCAGATTTCTGGTTCCGGTGTTTCTTCTCCCATAATTATTAAACATGCAAAATAAGATGAAATAACATAAGTAATGTATCATAACATGAAATATATCGATGAATAACCGAAAATAACGATATAAAATAGTGATGCAAAATGGACGTATCAACTCCCCCAAGCTTAGACCTCGCTTGTCCCCAAGCGAAACTGAACTCAGTAAACATGACCACGGGTTTATGGAGTGAGGTATCCATCAATAAAATACGGACAAGAAGTATCACCTCTATCAATACACTAGTCATTCTAGCAAGTAACTCCTCATATAATTCAACTTGGAACAAGTAAATGGAGTCACGATAAGGGTGCAAAAGGGAAATCAAAATTGGTGAAGGCAAACTTCATTCTTGGTCAGAGAACAATTAACAATGTACTCATATTTCAATCAGAGTCCATATATTAGAGCTTATATTTGCAAAGTTTAACATGCTCAATCATAACAATTTCTTTGCAATCATTGATAACTTTCAAAGTGGTATTCAAACATATAATATATTTGTGCTAAACAAGGAAGAATAAAGAACATGATTGAGTAAATCAACATATAAATGGATGAGTCACAAGAACTCAAATGCTCGCTTAAGACAAAAATAAATAGGTTTAATGACTCAACATAAAAAATAAAAGATAGGCCCTTTGCAGAGGGAAGCATGGATCACTCATGCGCTAGAGCTTTTATTTTAATAAACAGAGGTATAAATTTTTTGATAATCCTCCCAACCATCTTACACAAACAATGGCTAACTGAATCCTTTGGTGCTTGCCAACAATCACATACTGTGGATGAGTGTCTAATTTTGAGAGGTGTGTATGTCTATGTCAATGAATGGAAAGCATAAAATATAGTACGTCACAAGCCAACTAGACTTCACAAGAGAGGCTCCCATTGAAGGACACAACTGGTGTAAAAGGCCATCCCTCTTTCTCTTTTGTTTACATAATTATTCTTTGATTGATAAATCTGGGGCAAAAATAGTGAAGAGAATTTGTATTATTATTTGGGGCTGGGCACCCCGCTGCCAGCTCTTCTAGCATTTGGATAAGCGGATGAAGTCACTAGTCCAGGTGTGTGAAGTCCAATCAGCAAGTGAGAGAAAGATTATCTATTTGCGTCCTCATGAGCTAAAACAGGAACACAAAACATGAATAATTTTGAAGGTTTTAAAGGTAGCACACAAGCAATTTACTTGGAGTGGCTGTTAAATACCACATATAGGTTGGTATGGTGGACACAAATGGCATGGTCTTGCGCTCAAGGTTTAGATGCACCAGAAGCATTCCCTCTCCGTACAGGTTTTTGGCTAGTAAGGTTGGGTAGAAAGCATAAGAGTTGAGGGAAAACAAACAACCATATATATGATGAAACCAATCATGCAATCTTCCTTGAGAAGTACAAACAATCTTACTTGAGAATACTAAGCTTGTGAGTTATCAAGAAAGAAAGATCATGGAACAATATATCTACATGAAAACTCCCTCTTTTCTACTTAAGTATCAAAGTATTGTTGCTACTGACCAATGCTAAGTTTTCCAAAACCAACTAGGTTAACTTTATGAGCCAATATTGATACCAATACTAATAACAAGATCATCTAAATAATAGAAATTTTAAGCTAAAATAAAGTGTAGAAAATGATGTAGCTTCTCATTAATATTTCATTACGACAACTCAAACAAAAGGATACAACGATAACCAACTAAAGAGTGATACTTCCATACTGCCAATCATACTATATGATATTTCTTCTACTAAAAAAGGTAAAAAGGCGAAAGATAGAAGTGTGATACCGCGACACTCCCCCAAGCTTGGAACAAGTCAAGGGGATGCCAATACTCATGACGAATTAATTCTTCGGTGGTGGTGGTGAGTCCTTCTCAATGAGCTTATTAATTGATTTTGTCAAATCTTCCACTGCGAACATAAGCATACACATCACCTCCGTGTTGAGCTCAATATGGTTTGCATGCTAGTTAGATGGTGAATCCCAGCCATAAAGATCTTCCTTCCACACTTCCTTGGGTCGAGAGCTTCATTCTCCTGGGACTTGTGTCCTTGAAGCTAAACAGTGACGTGGGGCCTTCCCTCCAGTGCTCATCCTTGCCGTTTGCTTGAAACGTTTTGCAACCGCTCCAATTCTTGCGGTGGTGACGCATGGACGCACTCGTGAGTCTTCTTCTATATCTCCTTTATCTCCACTATCGATCTCCTCCTTCGGCTTCCGGTCTTGTCGATCATCTTCCTTCGGGCCCTTCCCCTTGTTGTTGTTGGCGGAGACCATGGTGCTTCTAAACTGAAAACAGCTCCTGGCAGAAATAGGTCAAAACAGAAACACGACAAGAAAATTATATACGGACCTCGGGGGGTCCGAGGGTTTATATAGCAAAAATATGCGTAACGAAAGGAAGGTCCAAGTCGAAAACGAGTCGGAGAGGGGCTCCAGGGTGCCCAAACCATAGCCAGGCGCGGCCAAGGGTGGGCCAGCGCCCAGGCATGGTATGGTGCCCCGGAGCACCATCTCCAACTCCTCTTCGGCTCGGTATTTTTCATATTTTAAAAAAAATCTATAACTCAAAAGGTATTCCGCGAAGTTTTTCTTAACAGAACTGTTACCTATTCGAAAACGGACTCTAAAGATTCTGGAACTTCTCTCTACTGAATTTCTCCCGAGTCATTAATTTAATAACATCAACATCTTCATCATAAGAATCCCCAGAAATATAATGTTTGAGTCTTTTCCCATTTACCACTTGTGAAGTGTTATCTTTGAGGGAAGCAATTTTAGTTGCACCTGAATGATACACTTCTTCAATAATATAAGGTCCTTCCCATCTAGAGAGTAATTTTCTGGCAAGAAATCAGAGACGAGACCGATACAATAGAACTTTCTCACCAACATGAAACTCTCCTTTAAGGATTCTTTTATCATGCCATTGTTTAACTTTCTCTTTGAAGAGCTTAGAATTTTCATAAGCTTCACATATCCATTCATCTAAATGATTCAAATCAAGTATTCTTTTCTTACCAGACATTTTAAAATCTTTATTTAGTTCTTTCACTGCCCCATAAACTTTGTGTTCTAATTCTAAAGGCAAGTGATAAGCTTTTCCATAAACCATTTTGTATGGAGACATACCCATAGGATTTTTATAAGAAGTTCTATAAGCCCCTAAAGCATCATTCATCTTAGCAGACCAATTCTTCCTAGATTTATTAACAGTCTTTTGCAAGATAGATTTAATTTCTCTATTTGATAATTTTACCTGCCCACTGGTTTGAGGATGATAAGATGAAGCAATTCTATGATTAACATCATATTTAGCAAGGGTTTTTCTTAAACCACCATGAATAAAATGAGAACCTCCATCGGTCATAAGATATCTAGGCACACCAAACCTAGGCAAAATAACATCTTTAAGCAATTTTAACGAGGTTTCTCCATCAGCACTTTTAGTAGGTATAGCTTCTACCCATTTAGTAACATAATAAACAACAACAAGTATATGTGTAAAACCATTTGAAGAAGGAAAAGGACGCATAAAGTCAAATCCAGAACAATCAAAAGGTTCAATAGCAAGAGAATAATTCATAGGCATTTCATTACATCTAGAAATATTACCAACTCTTTGACATTCATCACAAGAAAAAGTAAATTTACGTGCATCTTTAAAGAGAGTAGCCTAATAGAAACTTGACTGAAGAACCTTTTGTGCGGTTCTATCTCCCGCGTGGTGTCCTCCATAAGCACTACCATGACACTTTCTCAATATTTCTTGTTGTTCATGATCTGGAACACATATTCTCCTAGGATTTTACTTGGAAACAATAAAGTTAGTATAATCAGCATACCATGGACTATCCTGGGATTTTACTTTTATTGCAGCTAGTTTTTCATTTGTAAAACTATCATTAACAGGAATAGGATAAAAAGCAATGTTTTCCAATCTAGACAAGTTATCAACAACAGGATTTTCAACACCCTTCCTATCCACAATATGCAAATCAAACTCTTGTAAAAGCAACAACCATCTAATAAGCCTAGGCTTAGCATCTTTATTTTCCATAAGGTATCTAATAGCATCATGATCAGTATGAATAGTGACCTTTGAATCAACAATATAAGGTCTAAACTTATCACATACAAAAAACAACACCTAAGAACTCTTTTTCAGTAGTAGCATAATTCTTTTGAGCGGCATCAAGAGTCTTACTAGCATAATGAATAACATTCAATTTCTTATCTATTCGCTGTCCAAGAATAGCACCTACAGCAAAATCACTAACATCACATATAATTTCAGAAGGTAAATTCGAATCAGGTGGCTGAACAATATGAGCAGTAGTTAAAGCCTTCTTTACAGTTTAAAAATCTTCTTTGCAATCATTACCAAAAACAAAAGGTACATCTTTTTGAAGAAGATTAGTAAGAGGTTTTGATATTTTAGAGAAATCTTTAATAAACCTTCTATAAAAACCAGCATGACCAAGAACACTATGAATACCTTTAACATCCTAGAACATGGAATTTTCTCTATTGCTTCCACTTTAGTTTGTCAACTTCAATACGTCTTGAAGAAATTTTATATCCAAGAACAATTCCTTCATTAACCATGAAGTGGCATTTCTCCCAATTAAGAACCAGACTAGTTTCCTCACATATATGCAAAACTTTATCAAGGTTATGCAAACAATTATCAAAATAAGTTCCATAGACGGAGAAATTATCCATGAATGCTTCCAAAATCTCTTCACAAAAACCATGAAAAATAGCAGACATGCATCTTTGAAAAGTAGCAGGAGCATTTCATAAACCAAAAGGCATACGTCTATAAGCATAAGTACCATAAGGACAAGTAAAAGTTATTTTCTCTTGATCTTGTGCCCTAACAACAATTTGAGAAAACCCAGAATAACCATCAAGAAAGCAAAAATGAGTTTTCTTAGACAACCTCTCTAACATTTGATCAATAAAAGGCAAATGATAATGATCTTTCTTAGTAACCTTATTAACTTTCATAAAATCAATGCACATCCTATACCCAACTACTACTCTTTGTGGAATAAGCTCATTATTTTCATTAGGCACTACTGTCATCCCTCCCTTCTTAGGGAAACAATGCACAAGGCTTACCCATCTACTATCGGCAATAGGAAAAATAATACCAGCATCAAGGAGTTTTAACACCTCATTTCATACCACTTCCTTCATCTTAGGAATTAAACGACGTTGATGTTCAACTACTGGCTTTGCATCAGGTTCAATATTAATGGCATGCTGAGGAGAAATCCCCTTCAAATCATCAAGAGTATAACCAATAGCTCCACGATATTTTTTTCAGAATTCCCAATAATCTTTCCTCTTCTTCACCCGAAAATTAGCACAAATAATAACATGATATATTTTCTTATCATCAATACAAGCATATTTAAGATCATCAAGCAAAGGTTTTAAATCAAACACATGATCCTACTTGGGTGGAAATGTGGTACCCAAGTACTTGGAAACAATAAAGTTAGCATAATCAGCATACCATTGTCATACCGAAGCGTAAATTTGTGGTGTTCTCATTTGAGCGTTTTATTTGGTTGACTTGGCGCATGCTTATACCATGTTTATGACTACAAATTGGTCACCTATAGCCTCTATGATCACTTAGAGAAAGTACAATAAGGTACAGTCAGTAGGCTATAAGAACTAAAAATAATATTATTGTGATGAGATGGAGGAAAGAGAAGAGGAGAGAGAAGGGGAGTAGGCTCTCATGCAAGAGCCAGCTGCAGCACGTGCTCCTAGGCACTTTGTGAGAGTGGAAGGTGGGCCAGATCTTGATAAAGTAAGATAGCTTGATTGCTAACTTTTGTACTTGTTGGCTATATGTTGGCTATAGATGACATGGAAATTTGTTATAGCCGGCTGCTGACTCTAATATTGAACTTGCTCTTAGTTTTTGAACTTGTGGTACCACTTATGCTTTGATTAATGATGTTTTTTCGCTATGCATGATTATGGTCATTACTGCTCTCTTGATTTGTCGCTCCCAGTCTTTTGCTAGCCTCCACCTGTACTGAGCATGAGCTCTACTCGTGCAATCCAACTCGCAAAAACCAAAGTATGCCAAATGTGTCCACCATACCTACCTACATATGGTACTTAACCGTCACTCCAAAATAAATTTCTCATGTTTTACCTTCAAAACCTTTAAAATTACTCATATTTTGTGTTCCTGATTTAGCTCATGAGGACGTAAATAGAGAATCTTTATATCACTTGTTGATTGGACTTTCACAGCCTGTACTAGTAGCTTCATCCGCTTATCCAATTGATAGAAGAGCTGGCAGCGGGGTGCCCAGCCCCAAATTAATACAAATAAATTATCTTCACTATTTTGCCCCTGATTTATCAGTCGAAACATAATTGTGTAAACAAAAGAGAAAGAGGGGTGACCTTCTACACCAGTTGCGGCCTTCAATGGGAGACGCTCTTGTGAAGTCTAGTTGGCTTGTGACGTACTGTATTTTCTGTTTACCATTCGTTAACATAAGCATACACCTCTCTAAAAAATAGACACTCCTCCACGGTATGTGAATGTTGGCAAGCACCCGAGGATTCGGTTATCCATGGTTTGTGCAAGATGGTTGGCAGGAGTGTCAAACATTTTATACCTCTGTTTAATAAAATTAAAGCTCTAGCACATTAGTGATCCATGCTTCCCTCTACGAAGGGCCTATCTTTTACTTTTATGTTGAGTCTCCATCGTGTAACTTCATGCACAGTTGAGAGAGCATAGTTGCCATGATGAGTTTAATGTGCATGTGTCCCAGAAACATTATTAATTGATTCATGATGTGTTATTGTTTGTTCTCAAATTATTTGTTCTAGTCTTCCTCATAAACTTTGAAGGTGTCCTTGCATTTATGTTTTGCCCAACTCTTAAGGACAAGCGAAATATCTATTTGCCATGCTTTCTCTATACTTGAAACAAACGTATAACTTTCGATGCATTGTTATTCATGATCTTTTAGTTGTGTTACTTCTCATGATGCAAAGTGATTGTTATGTTTTATTGCTAGAATTATATCTATCATGCTTGTGTTTAAAGTACTATGATCTCAGCTTACATATGCTTTTACATTATTGATGATCAAATTTATGTTGGTAGCATGTCACCTCGGAAATTATGTGTTTTTATCGTTTACCTACTCGAGGACGAGTAGGAACTAAGCTTGGGGATGTTTATACATCATAAATGTATACTTAATTTATGACGTTCCATGTTGTTTGCATGTTATTTCCTACATGTTTGCTATACACTTTATGTCATTTTTATTGATTTTCGGAACTAACATATTGACAAGATGCCATAGAGCCAGTTCTCTGTTTTCTGCTGTTTTCAGTTTTAGAAAATTGTTCTGGAAATATTCTCGGAATTGGAAAATTCAAAGCCCGGAAGTCTTAGAAATCCCGAAGGTTCCACAGAATCTCGAAGGGGCCCGGAGGGGGGGTCACACCATCGGGCGGCGCGCCTCCTGGCCGCGCCTAAGGGTGGTGTGGGCCCGTCGGGCACCCACCGCCATCGCCCTTTCGCCTATTTATTCCCACCGACATATCAACCCTACAAATATACCACCTTTTCATGAGAAACGCCTGAGGATGTCGTCATCGTCGTCCCAAGATCGGGAGGGTTCTGGAGCTCACCCCGGCACCCTGCCCGGAGATAAATTCATCACCGGAGGGGTCTACACCACCATGCCCTCCCCCGAAGTGATGCGTGAGTAGTTCATCTCTAGACTAAGGGTCCACAGAGAAGTAGCTAGATGGTTGTTTTCTCCACTTTATGCCTCATGTTTAGATCTTGTGAGCTGCCTCACATGACCGAGATCACTTTATGTAATGCTACATGTTGTGTCTGTTGGGATCCGATGAATGTTGAATGCTATGTCTTCTGATTTTTGATCTATCATGTCATCTACATGCATATGTTATTTACGATTTTGCATGCTCTCCGTTTTTAGCAGATGCTCTGGCCAAGTAGATGCTAGTAACTCCAAGAGGGAGTGTTTATGCTCGATAGTGGGTTCATGCATCCTTTGCTTTGTGCTCGAGTGACATAAACGTGACGGATGGAAGATGTGATGTTTCCATTAGGGAGAAAACAACGGTGTTTACTTCGTTTACATTGTTTATATTACACACTTTGTTTACTGCGATTATCTGTTGCTTGCAACTTAATACCCAACGTTTGTTCATATGATATTTGGAGGGTGGATTATTAGTCATAGATGCAGTTGGATGACGGTCTATGTATCTTGTTGTAATGCTGGCATGAATCACATAGTAATCTTTATGTCTTGCATAAGCACCACAGTGCAGCCTCCATTTCTGTCAACTGCATAGCTGTAATTTGTTCACCACACATATTATTTATCTTTCACGGAGACTAGTGAACTGTGGACCCCGGTCCATTTTCTCATACCGATATACACACACTGCCTCCACTGTTTTCACACTGCTGCTACTGTTTTCATATTGTTCTCATACTGTTTTCCACACCATACATTTAACCTCTTTGTGTTCAACAAAACCGGTGAGATTGAAAACCTCACTGCTTTGTTGGGGCAAATTGATTTAATTGTGTTGTGTAGATTCCACGTTGCTGCTGAACCGTGAGTGCGCCATGCCTGCATCAACCTTCTGAAGTTACTCGTTCCTTCTACTGGTCGATTCAACCTTGGTTTCTTTCTGAGATACTATGATATTCATACCTTCCTCTTGGGTCTCCCAACGAACGTGTGTTACACGCGTATCACTCGTCGACCAGTTTGACGCGCTCGACAAGGCCGGTGACCACCATGGTCGTGGCCTCGGTGCATCTGCCAGTGTGTGCTTGTCTCTCGTTGACAGTCACCGTTGTTTCCATCAGCAGTGCGGGCCTGTTGTCGTCGTTGCGGAGAGTGCACGACCTGACAAGGTGCAGGGCTGGCTCGTCCTCGTGCGCCTTGGCCACGTTGGCCTGCTGGCCCTTTTGCTCGCGGCGTGGCTCCGTGCAGTCCCTAGAGAAGTGACCGGCATATTTGTTACAATTGTAGCACTTCACCTACGACATGTTGCGCTTGCCGCCAGAGTCGCGGGGGTCGCTGTCGCGGCCTCGCCCTTGCACCTTCCCTTTCTGCTTGCCTTTTCCACCATTTGAGCCGGAGCCATGCCCGTGCTCGCGTTGCTTGCCTCGGGGCAGCCACTCCAGCTCTGTGAGAAGAAGCTTCCCTCCAGCGATGTCCTTGCGGTGACTGCGTCCTCCTCACCGTCCGTTCGCAGACGTCAATTCCTCGACAGACATCTCGTGCAGATCGAGCAAAGTCTCGATGGAGCAAGCGATCTCGGCATACTGGCTCGGCACCTCCCTACGGTTCTTCTGGACCACCTTCACCTCGTCGACGTTGTCACCAAGCGAACTCAGGTTTTTTACGAGTGCGGTGTTCCTCAGGCCGAACGCGTGGAGAGTTTCACCCTCCTTGAAGGCGATCTAGTCGAACTCCTTGCGGAGGGGTTGCGCGGTCGCAGGTGTGTTGCGACCCTTTCTTTGCCACACTGGTGGCTTAGTACCCTACTACTGCAGGATTAGACCTGATGAAAAATCACTTAGCAGCAGAGACTATTTTCTGTTGGATATTGGACTAAAAAAAACTGTTCACTCGCTCCTGAGCAAAATTTTATACTCCGACCACGCTAGCCGAAAGAAAAGTGCCTTGAACTTACTGCCAACGAAAGAACAACTAAATGGTTGTGCATGTGAGATCTTAATGAGATCCTTTATAATCATGAGAAAGAAGGGGGCATGGCTAGGCCGGAGAAATATATGAAGGCCTTTCACGAGGTTTTAGAGGAGTGCGGCCTCCATGACATGGGCTTCGTTGGGGATAGTTTCACTTGGCACAGGGGAGGATTTGAGAGAGATTGGACAGAGGCTTTGGTACTTTGAGCTAGAATCAAATGTATGAAAATGCAGCAATTATTCACCTCGAGTACGATCACTCAGATCACCGCCCTATATTGCGTGACACGGATTACTTCGCATCACAATAGACAGACCATAGTGTCAGACCCCTTTTGTTTGAAGCAAAGTGGCTCAGAGAGGAGGGATTTTTGGATACAGTGCATAAGTCTTGGCAAGAAGCGGGAGAAGGGAGATCCCCGATTGACATACTTGGAAGACTAAAGGCCATGCATGAGAATCTACATGCATGGGATCAGACAGTTATCAAGCAACCAAAGAGGAGACTTCGGAGAGCGCAAAAAGAACTTGAGCAGGTTATGAGAGGTCCTCTGAATATTGAAAATGATTTGAAAAAATTGGAGCTTTCACGTCTAATGGAGAAACTGTTGGAACAAGAGGAGATTAAATGGAACCAGCGTGCTAGGGCGAATTGGCTGAGAAACGGAGATAAAAATACATCCTACTTTCATAGCTTTGCCTCGGCTAGACAAAAGAGGAATTATATCAAGAAGCTCAGGAACCAGGAGGGGGAATTCGTGGAAGGTACAGAAGCTCTAAATCATGTTATTCATTTTTTTAATAACCTGTTCAATTCGGAAATTAATGTGACAGACCCCCAGTTTCTAGAGAAAATTCCTGCTCAAGTTACTGTGGAAATGAATGATAGACTCCTGGAGTCGTACACTAATGAGGATGTGAAGAAGGCTGTTTTTAGCACAGGGGATCTCAAAGCCCCTGGTCCAGATGGTTTGCATGCAATATTCTTCAAGAAATTTTGGCATATTGTGGGAGATAATATCTCTCAAGCGGTGTTGAAAGCTATCAATGATTGGATTATCCCGGATGGATGGAATGAAACCGTGATTGTACTTATTCCCAAGGTGGATTCCCCGGAGGAGGTATCTCAATTTCGACCTATATCTCTTTGCAATGTGGTGTATAAAATTATTTAAAAAATGTCATCTACAAGATTGAAATCAACTCTGCCCGAGATCATTTCACCTTCTCAAAGTGCCTTTGTCCCGGGAAGACTTATCACCGACAACGTGTTGGTAGCTTATGAGTGTGTCCACAAGATTAAAAACAAGAGGAGAGGTAATTCGGGTCTTTGCACAATTAAACTTGATATGCATAAAGCGTACGACAAGTTGAGTGGACTTTTTTGAGAGATATGTTGAATAAGTTTGGGTTTCATCCAAATTGGATTGATTTGGTGATGGCATGCGTCACTTCTGTGTCTTACTCGGTGAGATTTAATTCTCAGCTTTCTGAGGGGTGCTCACCTACTAGAGGTATCAGACAAGGGGACCCTCTACCTCCTTATTTATTTTTGATATGTACAGAGGGCTTGTCAAGAAGTTTGCTGCATGAAGAAGAGGTTCGTGGTATTGAGGGGATTAAGGTGTGTAGGAATGCACCAGCAGTTTCAAACCTACTATTTGCTGATGATTCCTTGATCCTTTTGAAAGCATATTTACATAATGCAACCTCCTTGCAACGAGTTATTGACGAGTATTGTGCGAATTCGGGACAAATGGCGAGTGTGGAAAATTTCAGTATTTTTTCAGTGCCAACACAGATATTGATTTGAAGATTGGGATATGTGAGATATTAAACATCGAGAATGAAGCCTTATCTGACAAGTACTTGGGGTTACCGGCAATTGTTGGGGCGGACCACAGTGATTGTTTTATGGACTTTTTGACAGAATTTTGCAAAGATTATAGGGGTGGAGAGAAAAGCAATTATCAATTGGAGGTAAAGAAATTCTATTGGAAGCTATTGCTCAATCAATCCCTGTATATGCCATGTCTGTTTTCCTATTACCAAAAAAAAGTGTGCAAGAAGATTACGGATGCGATATCGCAGTTCTGGTGGGGCGACGATGATCAAGGTAAGAAAATGCATTGGTACTCTTGGTGGAAAATTGCTTCCCTAAGAGGGAGGGTGGTATGGGTTTTCGGGATCTACACTCGTTCAATCTCGCACTGTTGGACAAACAAGTGTGGCGCCTAATTTCACAGCCTGATACATTGTGTGCTCGGGTTCTCCGGGCTAAATATTTTCCCTCTGGAGATATATTAAAAGCTGGTCCTAAGGCGGGAAGTTATTTCACTTGGCAAAGCCTGCTTTCGGGTATTCAAACTTTTAAAAGAGGTTATATTTGGAGGGTAGGCAATGGGAGGTCCATTGATATCTGGTCTGATCCCTGGATTCCACATTCAAACAATCAGAGGGTGTCTACCAATAGAGGTAACTGTTTGTTGACAAAGGTAGAGGAGCTTATCAACCCTGACACGGAGCATTGGGACCATGATTTAATTCATAGCATTTTTAATCCTCAAGATGCTAACAGTATTCTACAGATAACACTGAATATTAATGCTTTTGAGGACTTCATTGCTTGGAATGCGAATCAGAGTGGTATATTTTCGGTAAATCCTGCCTACTATCTAGAATGGAGACACCAAAATAATGGGCTTGCCTGTCAACCTCTGGTACAAGGGATTGCAGTTAATCCGGTAACATGGAGAATTCTTTGGCGGTTAAAAAATTAAGCTAAGGTTAAAATATTTTGCTGGAGGGTGATGTACGGTATTGTTCCAATTAAGAAGGTTCTGGTGAATAGACACATCGCTGATTCGGGTTTATGCCCTGTGTGTGGTAACGCTGAGGAAGATATGATGCATTTGCTATTTGAATGCGATCTGGCCGTGAATATTTGGAGGGAGCTGGGAATCCTCGAGATCATCAACCAATATCAAAATGGTACGGCTGAGGGAGCACGAGTGGTCGAGTTAATTCTGCTATCAAATCCTTGTACCGTTCAGGGTTACTCAGACTTGCTTCTGAAGGAATTGGTTGTCAGGGGACCGTGGTATATATGGTGGCTAAGAAGGCAAAAAAACTCACGGAAATAATATCCCCCCTGCCCATCAGTGCGGTGTGTCAATCCGTGCCTTAGCTTATAATCATACAAAGGTGTCCTCGGATAATTACTCGGTGCCCAAACCGAAATGGGCTATGCCGAGATTAAATTCTTGGAAAATGAACGCGGATGCTGCCTTTTGTGAGGAAACAAATACCGGTGATGTTGGTTTTATTATTAGAGATGATCATGGGGCCTTTGTCGCGTCGGGGGGGGGGGGGGGGGTCTTCCTCCCTTATGGATCTTCTGTGGCGATGGCAGAGGCCTTGGCTATGAAATATGGTCTCGAATTCTCATCAAAGAGGGGCAAATATTGTTGAAGCTGAATCAGACTCGTTGGAGGTGGTAAACTATTGCTGAGGCCATGTCCAAATTTGGAATGAGGGGGCAAAGTAGTAAACTATTGCTCAGGCCATGTCCAAATTTGGAATGAGGGGACAGCGATCTCTGAGACATTCTACTTTGCTGGATTAATTGGTCATGTGGAGTTTGCACATTGCACTAGAGAATATAATATGGCAGCGCACGACATAGCTAGGCATTGCTTTAAATCGAATAATAACTATACTTGGGAATAATAACTATACTTGGGTCGATGAACCCGCTAGTTTCCTCTTGCAAACTCTTTTAGACGATGTAAGTAGGGTGTGATTGTAGTGGCAGCAAGTTTCAGACGCACACTTTTCCTAACCAGGGTACCTACGGGTACCGAAAGATTTTTAATGAGGCAACCTGCTAGCTTAATATATTTATTATGGTTTAAAAAAAAAACTAAATGGTTGTGCAAAACTTGCTGACCGTCGGTCAGAACCGCATCCAGAGTTCCAGAGTCACGGACAACAGAAATCAGGGAGTTGTAGGCGAAGAATCCGCGTGGTAGAAGGTGGCTCGCTTAGCGGCGCGTTTGCTGCTCTCTAGGCTGGCCGAGATCTCATCATCCTCCTCCGACGCCGTCTGGCTCTGCCTCGTCGACAGCCTCTGCTTCTTATTCATGCCGCCGGAGCTCGTGTCCTCATGCGTCCATGCCGCCTCCTCCCGTCGCCTGAACTCACCTCTCTACGTGCACCAAAGCAAGCCCTCACGGTTACTGTTAGGAACAGAAATGCATTTTCAGAATTTGAACTTGTGATCAGAATCAGATACGGCATATGTGCGCTAGCTATTTGGTTCCCAAATACTGTACCTTGGGAGAGAAACCTGAAAGACTAGCGTGTCTCGGCGCCGTCCTGGAGCCCATCGCCGATGAACACCGCTTGTTGACACCGTTTCGTGACGGTGTCGCGTGCGTGAGCGAAGATCCCGAGGAACATGGTGAGCTCTGGGCCTGGGCTCGGCGGACCGTCGGAGGCGGCATGCCGAGACCGAACCCGCCGACAAGGTCGCCCTGGAACATGTCCACGAACAGCTGCTGCAGCTCCTCGAAGCTCGCCTGCGTCCATCCGCACAACACCGTTAAGCCACACAGATCTGAAGGCGCACATTAAGCACGCCACACAGTTTCACAAGGGAGGAATCTAGCTAGCTAGCTTACGGCGGGCGTCGCCTGGCTCATCATCTCGGCCATCTCGCCCAGGAAGTCGCCCATCCCGGACACCTGCCACGTACGAGAGAAGCTGAGCACCCTGTAAATTAACAAACTTTGCTCGACTAGTACAACTGAAGTACACATGCTTGATCTCAAGAGATTAGTCTTGTACATCTTGCTCGCTGTGGCTGTTGTCGTCGCCGTCGCTGTCATACACGCCGACGTCGTAGAGGAGCCGCTTGCCGGAGTCGGAGAGCACTGCACGCACAGCAAATTAAAGGCAAAGCGACGAGGCCGCAGCGCAGAGCGTAATATATAATGAGCTTTACGCTAGCGGGCAAGATCTGCGCTTAATTGGTTGGCATGGAAACAAACTGCGCGTGCTCGCTCGCTAGCTAATGGTGAATTGGTGGGTTGGGGAAAATCATCACCGGAGTATGCGCCCTGGATCTCCTGGAACCGCTCCTTGGCCTCCTCCACGTGCGCCGAGCACCTGTCCGGATGCCATGTCTGCAACAAGAGCAAGAAGAGAATGGCACGGTTACAGATCGATTCGCGGCGGGGTGCATCGACTCGATCGAAGCCACGCCGGTCGACGAGACGACTCACCATGGCGAGCCTCCGGTACGCGAGCCTGAGGTCGGCGTCGGAGCACTCCTTCTTGAGCCCGAGGACGCCGTAGAGGTCGGCGCCGGGCGCGTCCTCGTGGCAGATGCCGCTGCCAGCCATGTCGATCGTCGGTCGTTGGTTCGTGTCAGTACGGCGGCGTCAGCAGCGGGCCGAGCGAGCGCGGAGGAGGGAGAGGCGGGGAGAGAGGCGTTGGCGCGTAAGGTGGAGTACGAACGTGCCGGGGCGGACGAGGTGGAGTTTCTGGACTCTATACCGTTTGCGTGCCGACAACGTGCACTGGAAGAACTAGAAGCCTCTGGTGAACTGGTGGTGGGGCCTCAAGCTCCAGGAAGTCTCCAGAAACTGGTGGTGGGGCCTCCAGCAGCAATATCTATAAAAAGGCATGCCCATAACATAATTCAGTCTGTGGCTACCCGAAAAGGTTTAAAACTTTTGATTCGTTAAAAACTAGTAGTAATTGTTTCTATATTTTCTAAAAACTAGCAAAAAAGTTTGATGTGTCCTAAACTTAGCTTGCTAGAAAAGATTATAGAATGGAGGGAGTAAAATTTAACGGGATTTGTAAGAAAACATTGGACAAAGAAAAATATTTATGGTTTACAATGTTAGGCTGGTCACAATGGGGAGTAACATACACAAGTAACCTACACACTTTCCTAGACTATGTTACTACCTCCACAATAGGGAGTTTAACATGTATATAGTGTCATGCAACGATACATTTATTAGGCTATAGACTCATCGTTTCTTGGAGTGTGTGATGTTCCGGTAACTTAGCTAGTTACTCCCTCCGTCCTGGTGTATAGGGCACAAAACGAAAATCTCTGGGACCAAGGTAGCTACCGATTGGGGCTAATTTTTCTCCCAGCGGTTTAATGATTCTTAAGTACCGGATGGATTTATGCCTAATTTAGCCGGACTGTTACGTACACCAACAGGCAGCAACCAATCAGCCTATTCGAAAATTAATGCGTGCGCATGCAGCCCCCGTAACCATGCATGCCTTTCTTCTCCACCTTCCTTCCAAAATTCCCGCGAGAATGACGTGCAAAATTTTAGCCGCTGCAAGCATTCCTTTCCTTACCACTTGCGCGGACCAATTTGTTTCCAAAAAATGGCGCCGATCCTTTTAACCTTCCGAAAATTTTGGATCAAACGAGCGCCATCAGGCCCTGTTATATAGCCATGGAGATCGGGAGACGAAGCAGACCACCAGTTCTCCCCTCAACCTCCTCGTTTCCATGGATTCCGATCAGCCGCGTGATGAAGCTCGCCGGCCACCTCCTCTCGGCCTTCGTGGCCTTTCTCGTGTTGCGTTCCAACCACGATCGACACCGCCCCCCTCGTTCTCCATTGGATCGTCTTGCCGCCCACCTCCTCTCGGTCTGGCCGGCCGTGCTCCACTCCCGGCCTTCTCCGTTCGAACGGCTAGCAGCGAGCCCGTCGAGAGACCCACGGCAAGGGCAGTTCGCCGCGTCGGTCTCTCACGTCCAGGTCGGCCTCCTCCTTCACCGAGTCAGGCCGGTCCCTCTAATTGGACAAGCTCGCCTGTGTTTTCTTCGGGCGGCGACGGGAGCGAGCTCGGCGGGAACGGGCGGTCCACGTACGTTGGCTTCAACCTCTCCAATGGCGGCTATGGTATTTCGTTCGGTGGCAAGTCCAGCGCCGGTGGCATCCGCATTGGAGAAAGCTCGAGGACTTTCGGAGGCCCGTCCAGCGCCGGCGGCAACCGTGCCGGAGAAAACTCGTCCAGCGCCGGCGGCAACAGTACCGGAGAAAACTCGTCCAGCGCCGGCCGCAACCGCACATGTACGTACTCCTCGTCCAGCTCCGTTTACTCCTCGTCCATAGAAAATATCAGATGGCTTTTCTAGTGTGTTACTCCTTGTCCAGCTCCGTTTACTTGCATGCACAATATTTGATCATGTTCTTATTTGTAGCCCATCGAGAAAATGCTGGTAGTGGTGCTGTAGGAGGTGGCAGTGCGGAGAATGTTGGCTACCGCGGCGATGGATACAATCCCAACTTTGAGAACGCTGATGAGTACCCTCCTCGTCAGGAGTTTCTACAGGCCCCTCCGAGAAAAGAGATTGATTTGAGTAGGCATTGCATATTTTACATATTTTTGTAATCGGCTGTTTTGTTTCATAAGTGTGTACATTTTTTTTTTTTGCCAATATGTAGATGCTTTGGCTAACAAGCAAAAGAGGAAGCAATATCCTACCGATGACAAGCGTCACATATACGCGATGCTGCTTGCACGGAATGGCGAGGAACCAAGGCTGAAGAAAGGAGTTTTGGATTCGGTTGTACGAGATGCAAAGTGCAGTAGAAGGTGTGTGCAAAGGATATGGAGAGATGCGAAGGCAGCAGGTACAATCAACGGTATAAAGTGCAAGCGGAAGTTAAACTCGGGAAAGAAGAAAATCCCTTTGGATATAGAGGCGTTAGAAGCCATCCCTCCTCGTGAGAGAACCACAATTCGACAAGTTGCTGGACACCTTAACATGTCCAAAACCACCGTTCACCAAAGGTATGATCTAAACATGAAGTCTGAAATAGTTACATGCCTATTTATTTTTCATGATGGCCGAAATGCAATTGCTAATTATTTTTCATGTTTTCTAGGTTGAAGGAGAAACAAATGCGACGCATAACAAGTGAACTGAAACCTTTGTTGACGGAAGCAAACAAGAAAACCCGTGTGGCTTATTCCCTTGGTAATGTGGAGCCATCTTCCTTACCAGATGATCCCACCTTTAAGGGTAACTTTAACATGGTACATTTGGATGAAAAGAATTTTTACCGCACGCGGAAGACTCAGAATATGTACTTGAGTCATAGAGAGGAAGCACCGCGTAGGGAATGTAAACATAAAAATCACATCCAACAGATCATGTTCTTGTCGGCAATGGCTAGGCCAAGATATGACGCTCAAGGAAACTGTACTTTTGATGGAAAGATAGGTGTGTGGGCTTTTGTTGATTGGGTCCAAGCTAAGAAGAGGAGTGGCAACAGGTTTGTTCATACACGCATGATTTTGTATCACTATATATATTTACAATGATATATAGGCTAACATAATTGATTTGTTTGATCACAGGGAAAGAGGAACATGGGAGGTAAAGCCCTCATCTTCGGTGGACAGGGAGAAGAGTAGAGAGTACATTGTAAATTATGTACTTCCAGCTATAAAAGAGAAGTGGCCCGAGAAAGATAGATGGAACACCGTGTACATTCAACAGGACAATGCGAGAACTCATGTTTTACCAAATGATCCTATTTTTCTACATGAGGCCGCAAAGGATGGTTGGGACATTCGAATTGTAAACCAGCCACCTAATTCACCGGACTGCAACATACTCGATCTTGGATGGTTTGCGTCCATTCAAGCTATGTTCCATAGGAAAATGCCCAAGACCCTTCCTGAGATTATTACAAAGGTAGTCTACATAAGCCTAACCGAATTTCCTTAATTATTTGGTCATGTTACTAATTTTTTTTCATACTATGTTTAGGTAAGAGAAAGCCTAGCTGAGTATCCCCATCAGAAGCTAAATCGAATATGGTTGAGTCATCAAGCTTGCATGAGAGAGATAATTAAACACAAGGGGTCACACCATTATGCTTTGCCTCACTTGAAGAAGAAAACACTAGAGAGACAAGGTATCCTTCCGGTGCGTTTGAAGGTTGACAAGGAATATGTTGAGGCTGCAGTAGAGTATTTGAATGGTCCTTGAGTGTTTTAGATGCTAATGTATGCACTAGTGATGTTGAGGACATAGGCAATGCTAAACTATGCAATTCTGTGGTCTTGGTTTGTAAACGGACTGTTTTGGTTGTTTGGAATTATCGTTGATGCATTACAATATTGTCTTAAGTTCTGTACGTACACCTAAAAATATTTGGTGTCATGCAAATAAAATTGAATAGCAGTACGTAATCAAATAAAATTGAATAAGACACAAGAGAATGTTTTGAACATACGCAAATTCCAATATTTCTCATAGATGATCAATAAGATATTCCATTACAACTCCAACTTACATACTCAGATTTTAGGAGTACAAACTTTCTTACACGATCAACAAGTACTCAAATTTTATTGAAATCGACTCATAGAACTAGTGTTCCATGCTGTCCGGAACGAACACCCCAATGGTTGCGTCTTCTTCATCTTCGGAGGAGCTACGACCGCAAACGGAACAGTACCCATATTTGTCCAGAAAGAGAGTAGTTGAGCAATCTTTGCACCAATACATCCATTGGATAATCTCGTTGTTGCACAATTCGCAACGACGCAAATCTTTACGTACTGGTCGCTTGCATCCATTGCATTGAAAAATTGAGGAGTCACCACGGACACCACACCTATCGCAGATCGAGGGGCATATGCATGCCTCACATGTCGTCTCAATCTTGACGAAGGGCTTTGGGGGTAGATTCCGTACCTTGGCCAACAACCCGTCAATACGTGCACGGCGACGCAAAACATGCTCGGGCAGAAGGTTCATCTCCTCCTCAGCCTCTCCCTCCTTGTCCTCTTCGGCCTCTCCATCCATGGCCTCCATGGCATCAGCCTTGCCCTCGTCGGCCTCTCGATACTTGCTCTCGTTGGCCTCTGCATCCATGGGCGCCATGGCATCAGCCTTGCCGTCCTTGCTCTCTCCCTCCATGGACACAATGGGATCTTCAATCTGCATGTTGACCGCACAGGCTGACCCTCCATCTACAAGCAATGTGTCCCTCTTATAATCCATGCGGGAAGGCATGCAGCCAGTTGAAGTTGACAGAAACCAGTTCTGGTTCACACATGAGAGCCATGCACGAGGGCATGCGGCCAGCTGAAATTGACACAAATCAGTTCGGGTTCACACAAAGCCATGCACGCAGGTATGCAGCCAGGTCCACCAAAATCGGTTTTGGTTCACACATAAAAAGGAGCCATGCATGCAACGGTTTGTGAAGGAGTGGAGGAGAGCAATTATAGGAAGAGAGAGAAACGCATCCTAATTAATAGCATTTAAGATTAATTGTGCCTAGGGAGAGAGGGTTCCGGGACAACCTGGTTTTCGTTTTGTGCCCTATACACCAGGACGGAGGGAGTACCACAAGTACCTCTCTCTTCATTAAATACGTGCCACATAAGCAAAGCTGTATTGGAGTGTGTGATGTTATTGCTAAGGCTAGTCACAATGGGGAGTAACTTAGACTAGTAACATACACGTTTATCTAGACTATGTTACTACCATCACAATGCAAAGTAACTTAAAAGTAGTAACATGGATGGACTCATTAATTAGCTTATAGACTCATTCTGTGTTGGAAACTGTGATGATGGTAACTAGCTAAGTTACTCTATTTGCCTCTCTCCTCATTAATTAGCTGCCACATCACTATTTTTGCTTAGGTGGCACCTATGTTATTGCCGAAGTTACTTCCACTGTGGCCAGCCTAAGTTCCTCCCTATTGTGACCAGCCTTAGAGAATGATTAATAATAGAGCCGGCTGCTGGCTATAAGGCATTGCCATGTCATCTTATAGCCAGCTTATAGCCAACATGTACAATAGTATACTATATGCATGCACTATTTTGTAAACACATGACCCACCTTACACTCTCACAAAGTGCCTATGAGCACGTGCAAGAGTTGGCTACTATCTTGTAGCCCGCTTCTCTTCTCTCTCCTCTTCTCTCTCATCCAACTAAGCACAAATATATTATTTAATTTCTTATAACCCGCTAACATGGCCTTATTGTACTTGCTCTTATATACTCCCTCCATCCACGAATAAGTGTACACGTAGCTTCTATACTAGTCAAATTTTTTCAAATTTGACTAACTTTATAGGAAATATTACCAACATATGTGAAATCAAAATGGTATATTTTGAAACTTGATGTCAAGGCAAATCTATTGATGCTAATTTGGTGCTATAAATGCTAGTGATTTTCCCAATAAAGTTGGTCAAAGTTCAGTAAATTTGACTGCCAAAAAAGGAAAATGTACACTTATTCGCGGACGGAGGGAGTAAGATGTATACCCCTGCAATAAAGGCGTATACCCTAATAATATGTCCTTCTAGAATCTAGTGCTCAACCAATTTTTCAGTTTTGAAAAGGCCCTTTTAACAAACACATTTTTAACACGCATGAGCCCTTTAAAAAAAAGGGAGAATTAGTGGGTTTCATCTGCAGCACCTGTGTAAGTGTTCTGTTTTTCAGATATCTATTATGTGACAACTCTTGCAACCTATTTTTTATTAAATGGTTTAAACAACCATTTACTGAGTAAGCATTTGTTTTTATTATTGAGCACTTCTATACCTAGACCTGGTCTACGCACAATATTTCATTTAATTAACCTATATTCCTCTTGTTCTCATTGATTTGTCCAAAAAAGCGAGATCCGTAAAAGTCTAAGCGTTTTCTTACACTTTTGCGTATTTCTAAAAAAACACAAATACCAGAAAACTAGTGAGAACAAGGTTAATAAGAACAAGCATATCACCATAGGATAATAACTTGCGTTTCGGATCCCCATAACCCCGTTACTATCCAGGAGAGCACCAGAGACCCCCGCGTCGCCGTCCTCTGGCGACATGGGGGAAGACCCAACCGCCGCCGCCACAAGCCCCACGCCGCCTCCACTCCTTTGTTTCCGTCGGAGGGGCCGCCGACAAAGCCCATGCTCGCACCTCGGATGGTGGCGGTGAAGGGAATATGCCCGAGAGGCAATAATAAAGTGGTTATTATCTTATTCCTTATTTATGATAAATGTTTATTTCTTATAATAGAATTGTATTAACCGGAAACGTTGATACATGTGTGTTTAATAAACAAACAATGGTTCCTAGTAAAGCCTCTCTTTTAACTAGCTCGTTGATTAATTGATGATCAAGGTTTCCTGATCATGAACATTGGATGTTGTTAATAATGGGGTCATATCATTAGAAGAATGATGTGATGAACATATACCCGAACTAAGTATAACAATGTGATCAAGTCATTTAGTTTATATTGTTATATCTTGCATACGAAGTAACTTATTCCTTAGACCATGAGATCATGTCAATCACTGATACCGGAAGGGTGCTTTGATGTCATCAAACGTCACACTGTAACAGGGTGACTATAAAGGTGTCGTTGGGTATTTGGAAAGTATTAGTTGAGACTCATGGATCAAGAGTGGGATTTGTCCATCCAAATGACGGAGAGATATACTCTAGGCCCTCTCGGTGATTTCACATCGACACCGCTTGCAAGCACGTGACTAGGTCACAAGGATGTCATATATCACGGAAACGAAAAAAGAGTACTTGTCGGTAACGAGATTGAACAAGGTATAGTTGATACCAATGATCGGATCTCGGACAAGTAAAATATCGCGAGACAAAGGGAATTAGTCAGACGTTGAAGGTTCACACGATCACGAGAGTCATCGTTGAATATATAGGAGTCACCACGGATCTCCAGATCCCGCTGTTGATTATTGATCGGAGTGGAGTCTCGATCATGTCTATTTTATTCGTGAGCCGTAGGGTGACACACTTAAGGTTCGATGACGCATTTGAAAGGATACGGAATATCGGAGAAAAGTTTGGACAGCACCGAAATTGTTTCGGGGAATATTGAAATAGTCACCGGAATTGTTTCGGGGAATATTGAAATAGTTTAAGGTGGTATATGTTAATGTTTGATTAACAAATAGTTCAAGGGGCTAAGTGTTTATGTTTGTTAATAGGATTAACAAATATTAAAATAAATAAATGAAATTGTTTTGTTTATTTATTAAAGAAAACCCTTGGAATTTTGAGTAGGAATCGATGAGAGAATGAGGTGGTTGAGTGGAGACTCCACCCACATGATGAGGGGAGAGGTGGAGGCACCAAAAATTCGTGGCTGCCTGCCCCTCCTATATAAAGAGGGGTTGGACCTCTCTCTCTACACACAACTTTGTGTCATCTCCATCTCCATCCTCCAGCTGATCCACATCATGTTCATGCGCTTGGCGAAGCCCTGAACGAAGTTTTCTCCACCACACCACGCCGTCGTGCTGCTGGTTTCCGAGGGATCCTCCACTTCCGATGCCCCGCTGGATCGAGGGACGGAGGTCGTCATCAACCGTACGTGTGTCCGATCACAGAGGCACCGTCGCATTGCGGTGCACATCTTCTCTCCCTCAGTATCGGTGTGAGTAATACTATGCCAACAACGCGATTTGATCTCGGAACGCTTTGTGTCTTCGAGGGTATGTTATTCTTAAGACTCTCTCTATGTCCGTTGCTTTCATCTCCTAGTTTAGATCTTGGCCCTTCGGGTGTCTATCGCGTAGGAAATTTTTTGTTTTCTATGCAACGACCCCTTCAGGCGGCGGGGCTTCATCTCTCTCCGGGCGGAGCTTCTCGGGCCTGGCGGGGCAGCGCGGGGTGGCAAGGAGTGTGCCCGTGGCGGGAGGTGTCGTGAGTGCGGCGGCTTGGTGTTGGTGGTCTAGCTGGTCCCCATCAGGCGGTCGGCGGGGTATGCGACACATTGCCGGGCGAAAGCCCTGCGCCGGCGGTTGGCCGAGGCCGACGATGGCGACGCCTTCAGGCGCCGCGTTCTTCTTGGAGGCTTTGTCAAGGCGGTTCTCTCGCTTCTCCGCGTCGGGTTCTCCGGGAGAAACCCTAGATCTCTTGCGGGATCGGGCGAGGGCCGCGCTTCTGCGTCGCTTGCCTCTTGGGGCCTCGCCTTGGATGTTCCGCCGGCCATAGGGAGCTGTGGAGTAGTGGTGCTTGGCGGCGGCAACTCGTCATCATTGGCTAGGCGGTGTGCGGCCCCGAGGGCCGGCGTGGATGTCGGAGTGGCGGCTCCGGAAGACTTGCATTGAGGTTGACTCCGTCGTGTTTAATGTCGGCTTTGGTTGCTAGGGCAACATAGTCGTCGACTAGTTTAGGAGCGCGACCTCAGGGCCGGCGTGGATGTCGGAACAGCGACTCCGAGTCTGGTCCTGCGTGAGGTTTCCTCCGTCGTGGTAGTGTCGGCTTTGGTTGGTTGGGCGACATGGTCATCGACTTGTGTTGTACATTTTTCTTTTTAGGTCTCGTTCTTTCGTTCTTTCTGTTTGCTTCTTCTATATCAATATAAAGGCAAAGCTTTTGCCTCCTTAAAAAAAATAACTCGTGTTTCGAACATCCAAGTTTGCTTTCAAATTGGTAGGATGCCACTCCGGAGTGCGCAATTTTCAATAGTGGATAGGCACTCAAAGGTATTTAAAGAAAAATGAGCCTGGTTCGAACCGAATATATTATTATATTGACGTTGCCGCAGAGATAGGCACCCAAAGGTACATAGAGGAAAAAGAGTCTAATAAGGTTAGTTGCAACCTCAATAAAAAAAATTAAAGCTAATATTAAAAAGATAAATTGGTATATATTGTTGAATTTGAACCGAAGCATTCTGGTTATCATTGTCATCCGTACCAAACTCGTTATCAATGCATGTAATATCAGATTTTTCGTTTTTTAAAATGGTTGCATCATCTCATTAATTAAGAAGAAGTTTGTACGGAATAAGTCTTAGAACCAAAAGGTGACCCTCGGAAGAGATAGTCTACTCTCGTGGCATAATACAACTTAAGTGCTTTGCCGGCGATGAACTACAAGCGGGCCTCCTCCCAAATCTTATTTACAACCACTGTTCAAGATATCGCTTATTGCGAAATTATCGGTCGACCCCCGATAAGTGATAAATCGGCTGATTTATTGGAATATCGTATAAATATTAGAATATCGGCCGATTTATCTTATCTGTCAAACACCGGTAAGCGATAAATCGGCCGATTTATCGAAATATCGTCTCATATCTTAAACAGAGTTTACAACCAAACGAGGCATTGTGTTACGGAACTCGTGTTTCCTTCCTTCAAATCTCCCAGACCTTGCGCATGACGGGGAACTCAATCGCCTTCTTCCTGTGGACATTAAAGAGGCAAAGATGCTCCCACCAATTCTTCATCGATTCTAAGGTGTCCCAACCCTCCAAAACCAACTCGGGCTGCCCCATCCATGCCTGAAGTGCGCACCAAATTCTCTAGGACTATTGACATTTGAAAAGAAGGTGAGGCGTGATTTCTTGCTCTCTTGCACAGTTGGCAAGCAACACTATTTCTTGATGTTCGAAAAGTGTGTTTGATTTGATTAACTATGTTGGTGGACCACTTCCTATATATAAAGGAGTGTGATATTTTGGCTGTAAAATAGATAACTTTCCCCCGACCCTCGCGTTGCTCCTCGTGAACGAATCGAGGGGAACCTAACCACCGCCGCCACTAGGGTCCCCACCAGCTCTCCTCCTTGCCGCCTCTATTGCCGGCTTGACCGTGCTGGCGGCGGCCCCTACCTTCATCAATGTTGTGTGGGAGAGCTGCAGTGGACTCCATGAAGGTTTCTGTCGCAGGTCGGTGCGGCATGGCGCTGTGGCGTGCCGGCGGATGCGGTGCGAGGCTGGAGGTGAAGGTAACGTTGCGGAGGGCTGCAGCTTCGAGCACGTCATGGTGGACGCTGCAGAGGTCACCAGATCCGGCGGCGGCCGCGCGGGCCAATCTGGGATTGATCTGGGCTTCGCGGGCCACAACATCTTCGCGTGGCTGCGACCCTGGTGCGTGGTGCTGGTGATGGTGAGGGTGGCGGGTGGTTCTCTGTCTAGAAGGCTCGCGGCCAAGCCAGGTCGTGCGCGTGGAGGGGTGCTCGAAGGACGTTCTCCGAAGTGGTGCCCGGATACTGGAGCGACGACTCTAGACAGTGGCGGTCGTCCTTACTGCTCGGCGAGGTTCTCGAGGTGCACGATGGGCTATGGGGTTGCCTGTCGTGAGGCCGCTTTGGCCCCGCGGTATGATCTGCAGGTGGTCGCGGCGTCTTTGTCGGCGCATGGGGCCAGCGAACATCGGGCATGGAACAGTGGTGGTGATCCAGATGGACCACGCTTCGGTGGTGGGTGTGATGCAAAGCCGGTCCAAGGACTTGCTCCCAGCCTGTGGCTAGGGTAGGCGACGATGGCGTTGTTGGCGCTGCTCTCTTCTTCAAGGCGTTGTTGAGGCGGTTGAATCCATTTTTTACTCAGGAGAATTCTGGTGTAAACTCCGAGCCTGGTTGGGATCGGATGAGGGTGGCGTCACATGTCATTCACCTCTTGGGGCCTCGTCTTGGAGTCGGCGGTGTCTAGAGGGACCGGTGGTAGTTGGTGGTCGTCTTCCTCTACTTAGTTTCCTCTATCCGTGGTCACAACGCTTGAGCTTCGACGGAATGGGCTGGAGTCCCTCCTTTGAACACGTCTAATGGCTCGGGCTAGTGTCGGGGACGCTTCCCGAGTGTCGACTCGGTTGCGTGATGCCCTTTGATTTTGCTTTTGGTAGTTGTGTAAACCCTCGGCGGCGCATGCACCTTCGTCTGATGTGGACTCGGTGATGTGTTGCTCATCGGCTGCTCCAACTTCATCGTGGCTGATCTCGATTGATTGAACCTTTTCATCTACAGCGGTCAAGCTTCATGTGCACTAGTGTCCAACGCTAATTGAAAGATGAGGAATGTTGAAGGCCGTTCTCGAGGGGTTCTTGCTTAGTGTCTTGTTCTTCTCCCTTGTTGTGTTTCTGTATCTTGTCTGTAACCTCGTCGACATTTCTCGCGGTTCCTCCTAGTGAAAATTGACCAGTGCTTGCTGCTCTCTTTCAAAGTATTTTGGCTCCAAGCTCACAGGCTTCGGTTAGAATAAAAATATTAAAACGTTTTTTAAAGAAAGCTAAAAAAGTTTGGAGATTAATACATACAGGTTTACTACAACTAACTACAACCTTGACAGATTTTGTGATAAAATGACACTAGTATCGCTTTGTGCAAAAAGGACAAATCCGTGGCCAAAGAGATTTTTTAAAGCACTGATGTTGTCGTTTTTGCACAAAGCATTAAAATGTTATTTCACCACGAAATTTGGTACGGACGTAGCATACTTATTTATGCTCGTTTCTTGAAAATAATTTACTGTTTTTAAATTTCTAAATTTAGCAGAAACATGTGAGCTCGGAAGCCATTTTATATTTATGTACTGTATATAAAGTCGCTTGTATCTCAAGGTACACTTGACTCTTCAATAGCAATCTTCTATATCTAAATTGGAACACCCTACAGTATTTCTCTCAACATGTAAGGTGTCCACCTCATCAGGAATCCATGAGAAAACATAGCCTGCCACCTAAGTAAATTTGAAAAAAAAAACCCACTAACAAGAAAAAATTAAGAGCTAATCTTCACATGCAAAGCACCACTCATCTTCCTAGCATGCACCGATTTAATGCACGTGCTGCCATCAATAATTCGATGTATTTCTTATTTTTGTGCCTCCATCGTACTTCAATTTAACCTTCAGCCTTCCTCCGTTACTCCTCCTCTCTCTGTCTTTAACACACAGTGGGGTAGACCGCGGCAGGGGCGGATCTAGGGTTTGACTATAGGGGGCGAAGAAGATCATGTTCGCACAATCGATATACAAAAATATATGCCATTTTCCAATATATTATCAGCATCAAACTAACAAAGATAAATCAATATTTCTATTAGTTTCTTTATAGCTCTATGCCTACCGGACCCATCCAAGAAGTTAATCATCAGCATAAAGTTGTGTAGCTATTCTTTCTCCAATATAACAAAAAGCTAAAATAGTTAAACTAGATTTGCACAATTCTATGTTAGTATGAGATAAGATGTGATCTATAACTGAGCTAAAAATGTCGTAACCGGTAATAATAGTGTCCTACGATCTAATTGTACCTTATGGATTAGCCGCCTAACAGATCTATGACATAAACTTGGCGACAAACTTGGCTAATTGCTTTGACTTGAGTGTAGACGGGATCGAGGAGAGGTAGTATAGACCTAGGTAATATTGATCGATCCATGGATGGATCAAATGGCACGTGAACTATGGTGTAGGGCTAATTGCTTTGGTATTGGGCTTTGGGCCGTTCACATCCGGTAGCTGGACTTAGAGGCTAGGCATCTCTCTTTAGCAATGGTCGTGTACTAAGAATGATTAACAATGGATTGTCGAAATTACTGAAAAAGGGAACCATTTCAGATGGTCACCCCGCACGCGTTGTGGGTGCGATAAGTGACGCGCTCTCCTCGCTTCTAGCCTCTACAGGGTGCTTGCATGCATGACAAGTATCGCCACCGGAGAGTTTTGGTGGGTTTTCCCTTTGCGACGCACGAAGGCGAGGTGGGTGTGAACGCATTTATTTTGTGATTCCCTTTCTCAAAACGAAATATCTTTTGAACCATATTTCGAATTACGAAGCGTTTTTATATTTGAGATCCTCGCGTCGAGATCTTCAAAACTAGATCCCATGTTGATAGGTTTCGAGAAACTTATTTTTACACTCAGAATCAACACAGATGTACGCACAGTTGCACACAGATGTACGTCGCCCAGGTGCAGTGAACGAAGTACGTCCCAAGTGCATGTGATGACGTACACCCACGTGCACCACGGGTGTACGCCCAGACGGTTGTACACCCAGTTGCAGGAGGATGTACACTCATGCGGATGTACACCCAGACGTTTGTACACCCACGCGCTTGTACACCCAGTGAAGGACCGACGTACACCCAGTAAAGGGCCGGCATACACCCAGGCAGATGTGTACACCCAAACGGATGTACACCCAGATACACCGTGCGTATAATTTCTAGAATAGATTTTGTATACTTTGAGTAGCATTTTTTTTTATACTTTCACATATAACATGTGTACTTTCAGAACAACGTTTGTATACTTTCAGTAGCAAATTTTTTATACTTTCACATACAACATATATATAATTTTAGAAACAACGTTTGTATATACTTTTCAGATACAACACGTGCGTACTTTTTAGATGAAACGTCGTAGACGTTTTGTTCGAGGCGAAGCCGAGCGGTAGTATGAGGGCAACGCCGAACCGTAGCACGCACTACGACTAATGCACGCTTCGATCAATGCGCACAACGACCTACGTACCCCCTTCAAGATCTTTATAAATGGTTATCGAGCCAAAGCCGAGCCATAAACAAAAATCGAGGCGAAGCCGAGCATCGTGCTACTGAATATACATGGTGTACACACACGCGCGTGCTACCGAAACTATAAAATATAAACAACAGGGTGTACAAAGTCCGAAAAAAAATCTCGAAACCTATCAACATGGGATCTAGTTTTGAATATCTCGACGCGAGGAGTTCAAATATGAAAACGGTTCGTAATTCAGAATTACGGTTCTGAAGATATTTTGTTTTGAAATAACGGATCTAAAAATAAATGCTTGTAGTCCTTCCGCCTGATTCTTCGCGTCCGAGCCCGCCACTGGTCGCGCTCGCGTGCACTCCTTTTGCCCTTCTGTTTGCTTCCGAGGGAAGCCTTTCCCTAATCGCACACATGGATTGTCGCAAATAAAATGATTAACAATGGATTAGTACTAATCCCTGCTAGACTCTATTGGAGGGGGCCAAAGCATAGGGGTGATGTCTACGCACGCTTCTAATCTTGTAGACAGTTTCCGGCCTCCAAGTGTAGAGCTTTGTAGAACAGCAGCAAGTTTCTCTTAACTGGATCACCCAAGGTTTATCGAATTAAGGGGAGGTAGAAGTTAAAGATATCCCTCTCAAGCAACCCTGTAATTAAGATACAAGAAATCTTTTATGTTCCCAACACACCTAATATAGTTATCAGTTGTATATGTGCACTAGTTCGGCGAAGAGAGTGTAAAATGCAAGTAATATGGATGATAATAAGTGATAATAGCTATATGAAATAAAAATGGCAGCAAACAAATATGTAGCAGAACAGGCGGAAAACGGTGTTAATGCTTAGAAATAAGGCCTAGGGATCCTATTTTCACTAGTGGACACTCCAAACAATGATCACATAATTGAATTAATAAATACCATCTCTTCACTATGCTACTCCAAACCACTCTCCGGTCGAATAACAACACCCATCCATGTGTAGGGCTTTAACAACACTCCTCAGAGTAAGCACTTTCCCAACTAACTAACCCCCACGCTATCACCATGGGACCCAGATGGTTCCACGCAAACACCACAATTTCATAGAGTTATCCAACACAAAATATAAGTATAATGCTAAAGCACACACTGTCACCTTTACACTGTGATCAAAGTGTTTACGGAGATCTCATAACAAATAACGAACATTAATCATTGTGTAGGGCTGCAAAAAACATTCTTTAAAGTAAGCATTCACATGTCTAGTTAACCCCACGCTGTCACTATGAGCGTCCTAGATGGTACTAGAAAAACACCATAATTCATAGAGGAGACACACACGATATGCACACTGTGACCTTCCCACCGCGGGACAAGGTGACTCCAAAATTCATATTAATAAAACACTTGAGTAGCAAAAGATGAAGAGTAACATCTACGAATTCAACTAGATTACAAAGCTCACGATCACATATAGATCACATCATGGAGAGATAAATGAACCACATAGCGACCGGTAGAGCCCTCAGCCTCGGAGGAGAAATATTCCCTCCTCGTCACAGGAGACATCAACGACGATGGAGATGGCGGTGGAGTCGATGGAGATGGTTCCGGGGGCACTTCCCCGTCCCGGAAGGGTGCCAGAACAGAGATCTGTCCCCCGAAACTTGTCGGTGGTGGAGGCGGAGCTACGGATGTATTTTGTGGAAAAGGTCGATTCTTTTAGGGTTTTCCCTAGTAGGAGTATAAATAGGCGAAAGGGCAAAGGCGGCGGAGCCCTGGGGGCCCCACACCACTCCCTGGAGCGGCCAAGGGGGGCGCGCCACCCCATGGTGTGGGCCACTTGGTGCCCGTCTTCAACTCCTCTTCGGTCTTCTGGATGCTTCCGGGAAAAATAGGAACTTCGGGATTTGTGGGGTCCGATTCCAAGAATATTTCCAGAACAACTTTTCTGAAATAAAAAACAGCAGAAAATAGGGAACTGGCACTTGGCATCTTGTTACTGGGTTAGTCCCGGAAAACGTGTAAAAAATGCTATAAAGAAGGGAGAAAACATGTAGCAATTGGCATAATATCTTTATGGAGCATCAGAAATTATAGATACGTTGGACACGTATCAGGGGGCTGGCCACCCCTCGCCCCCCTTGGATCCGCCACTGGACCACGGCAACAAGCACATGCAGCAAGAAGAGCCATTGGATTGCTTAGTTTCTTCAGCAGAGCAACTCCTGAAATCTCGAGGGTCTTTTCCCCTCCGCCTTCCAATTTTTGAAGCATGTAGTCTGATCATTTATCCCTAGCAGTTCTATCGTATATACCCAGGGAACCGCGGGTTCTCACATCTGGCATGAGTGCCTTTTGATCTACCAATGGCTCCCATAGATCTACAACGCCTCTTAGGACATCTCCTGTGGGGCTGCTCATTTGCCCCGGACCGATCTGTTTTGAGCAGGCTGGGCCGAAACCAGACCCCTGCGGCGCTGCTCAAAAGGACCGCGGTCCGTTTTTTTGTCCCCGGATGCTCAAATCCAGACCAAATTTGGTCCAGTTTTGAGCAGACTCCGGACAACTCGGGACAACAATATGTGTCCACAAACACCGCCGTGGCCCACACCAAAAGTGCCACACATTTTGCCCTTTCCTCTCCCAACCCCATCCGCCCCCGCTGCTCCACTGCCCTAGCCATGGCCGACGCAGCGGCAGCCGCCGCCACCATCGCCACGGACCAAATCGCCCCGGCCCGTCCGGCGATGGCCCTAGCCACCGCACCGCCGCAGAAGCCGAAGCCGAAGAATCCCAAGGACGCGCTCGCGGAGGCGCGGACGAAGGAGGAGTCGGCGAAGAGAGCGGACCGGAGGAGGAGGGCGAAGGAAGAGAAGGCGCCACCGCCGCAGATGGAGGACGAGCGGACAAGGATCGCGCAGGCCGTGATGATCATGTTGGGCATGCAGCCGCCGCCCACCATGGACGTGGCTCCTGCTCAGGCATGAAGCTCGAACGCCTCAGCGGTCCGACCGCGGAGCGTCCTCCTCGACGCTCGCCCAAGGATGGAATCGCCCGCGCCGGCCTACGGGTACCTGCCCGGCCGTGACCCGCCGCCTGTAACATCCCAGTGTTTGGGAAGTTATAAGGATCTAAATTTAATATGTGCATTTGCAAAGCATGCATCTAAAAGTACGGGAAATTTTGGCGCGAAAGTTTAAACGAATCAAAGTGACCAAAGTTTCACTTGACATGATGAAATAGGTCTAGTTCATCTAGTCAGGAGTACATTTGGAATGATCTTTATAACAAGGATCCTAAGAAACCAAATCATCTGGTTACACAAACCATAGTTGGTTATGACCAACGCAAACTCTCAACAACCTTAACCACAAGTCTATAAGTGACTTGAGAGAAATCAACTTGGTATCTAGAACTCGAAGAGGGGTGAGTAGCCAAATCACACAGTTGAGGATCTTACTTCTGCAAGTTAGTCATGTATAACTAGATGATCTTATCAGTCCTGAAGGATGAACCTGAACGAGGAAACAAACCTTCTTAAACCAATACTAAACCCTGATCACTGTCAGTGATCTTTCCAAACTCTTGTCTACATTCCTGCATGACCAAGGCTACAGGAGAAGCAAACCGTGAGGGAGCTAAGATCAGGAGACATAAACTGAGGGGTGTGAAATCCTGGTGTTCGGTGTCATACAAGAATAATTTGAGTACAGGACCTGATCAATCTTGTAAGCAGATTATTTCTGAGGACATTAAACACTAGAGTTTCATTAGGTTAAGTTATATAAGAACAAAATTGGTAATTGACTCAAAATCAATATCCTACTGAGAGTGGCAACTAGTGATATGTTTGCAAATCTTTAACCCTTGAGTAATCAGAGATTCATCGACTATCTGACTGGGGTTTTAGAGTCGAAGAGGGAAGGTGGAAGGATATCGACATGATCTCTTCCTAACTTAGGGTTTATACTAGAATAGTGGAGGTGGGTGAATTTGGGCATGACCCCAAGTGGTGAATCGTCGGGAGATATGAAATCTTACTTTGAATGACATGGAATAGAATTTGAATTCAAACTAAATATTTAAAGTTATAGAAATAACAGTATAAGAAAATAAATGATAGTCATTCATTAATTCAAGTCTTTATTGGAAAGAATACAATTCAAGGAGTTAATAAAACAAAAATAAAGACTTTATAAATTTAAAACAATAGTACATTGTCTTTACAAACATATTTACAATAAAAGGAAATTACAAAAGAATAAACTTTATTGGTAATCAAATAATAATACAAAGTTATTACATAATTCAACAAATGGAAAATTACATGTTATATTACAAGTTGACAATAAAAAAAAAAGGAAATTCCTAATCTAAATATTGCAAAGTTCCAGTCTCCAATTTATCTTCTGTTCCTGCAAAATAAACAAGAAGACAAATAAAAGTAAAAGTGGGGTGGAGGGGATTAGTACCCTCAGATTGGGCAGTGTGATGCACCGCTAAACTCATCACTGGGTTTAAGTTGGTCTTATGTAGTATCTATTCCAATCAGTTAAAGTGCCTCAGACCAATATCATGGGCAAGTATCAGGTAATACAAGTGGCAAGCCAAAAATAAGTTCAACATCAAGATAAGACCAAGGCAAGCCGTGTAGGAAAAGATCTTTGGCATAGCAAGCCAGCACACAGCACACACAGAGGTGCATGCCTCTGTGCTGTCACAACTACAGGAGAGAGATAAAAGGGCAGACAGCCGTGGAGAGGAGGGAGGCAAGTCCATTTCACCTCCTGTTCACTGCTCGAGCTACACAGCTCCAGCAACACAGATAGAACCATACCATGAATTAATCCCCACAAATCAGTCCATCCACCAGGGATCTGTGAAATCACAAATCCAGCAAGATCACCACAAGGCCAAGCAAGGAGCTGGAGGAGCAGACCTGAAGCACAACCACAAGCTCACAAGCAGAAAATGGAAAATAGCTCAAGGGGAAGTGGATCAAGAAGCCAAGATCCATCAATAAATCACAGCCACAACCTCAACACCCTAAGGTGATTTCTACACACATCCTAGCAAGATATCTTGCTAAATTATGCACAGAAGAGTGGGCTGGGGTTTATTTCCCTCAGGCTGGCATAGGGGTGCTATGCTACACACATCCCTGGGAGATTTAAAGGCACAAGGAGAGCATTTGTTCTTATTAAATCAGTGCCTCAGCTTTTGCATCACTAGCAGGGGCAATAAATCGAATAGTATCTGTTCCTAGCAGATAATAGTTCCAGGGGTAACAAGATCAAGTAGATAGATCTGTTCTTATCAGTTAAATGGCAAAGAGGGGACAAATTTACAAACCCTAGATCATACCACAAAAATACTCATGTTTTACATGAGCAACACCTGGGCACATCCTAAAAGAGAACCTCAGTATGCAAACATGCAAACATATAAGCAATTGGGCACAAATTTAGGAAATATCTAAAACAAGGTATGCTAATTCCCAAGCATCCATTCACAGGCATAAGGGCCTCAGGCTATGCATCATAGGCTTAGGGGCAAAAGAAGCGAGAGCAAGCAATCTGTTCTTATCAAGTAAATTCAGAGAAGTAAAACCATCAGGTGTAATAATCTGTTCTTATCAGGTGATACAAAGAAGCATTAGATCCACAAGATATAAAGTTTTCTAGCAAATGGATCTTGAGTCAAATCACTAGCCAAAGTGCCCTGTATTATGCCACACACACACACACACACACATGGTTGCTGGGCACCAGATCCAAGGATCTGATACCCCAGAACCAAGGAATCATGGCATAAAAACAATAGTTGGGAACAAGTGTTGAGGGCATATTCTCTGAATGATATTCAGAGTAACACCTCTCAACAATTTAGCACACCCATAGAACATTTGAAATTCTTTACATGTTAATAGGAATTGTTAGCAGATAGTCAGTAGTAAGAATATATCACAGGGAGCAAACCCAAGGGGTGTCATCTCATAGGAATAACATTGGGAGTATATTCCAAGTAAATTTCCACTACTAGCACAAGGTCAACAACCAGTAATATCTCACAGCACATAGCAACTGAGGGATTATCTCACAATAAAAATCCCTCATCCATCACAGGTCATGGCATGGATTCCATGTCTCATACATCAAGTAAATCATAAGATAAAATCCAATGCTACCCAATCAAGCACTAGATCACAGAGAGCATCACAGTGAGGCGCAGTATGAGCTAGCTCGATGGCTAGACTCCAGAGCAAGGGGGAAAGGAGGAATCTGAGAGAGAGAGAGGTTAGAGGGCACAGAGAGGAGAGAGGCACTTACAGGTGGTCACCATCGTGGTGACCACATCCGGATGGAGAGAGGAGCACGGCGGCGAGCCGCGGTTGCCCAGAAGACCGTTCCGGCGGCGGCATCTCCGGAGATCGAGCCACAGAAGCAACAGCAGCAGCACATCAACCTCCTGGAGCCCATGAATCACTTCGAGGAACTCAGACCACCGGGAAGGTGGAGGAGCAACCCCGGGTACCGAAACCTAGGGTTAGGGTTTGTGGTTGCCACGGGCGCAACACGAGGAGAAAAGCAGATCGAGGAAGAAGGCGTAGGAGCGGGCAGGGAGGAGAGGTGGTGGCGCTAGGTCACGGTGGCGGAGATGGACGGAGGAGGGCGGAGAAATCGCCGGTGTGGAGGTGGCGATGGGCGCCTCTGCGTCGCCTCTGCGTCGCCACGCGCAGAGGGAGGGGAGAAGGAGATGGGGGGCTCGGATGCGTCTGGTCTGGTCTGGTCCGGGATCGGACCAGTGGGTTGGGTTCAACCCTAACCCATGGACCCATCTGTCAGCCCTAGGGGCAGAATAGTAATTGCCTAAATCTTAAATAAAAGAATTAGAAAAATAATAGAAAACAATAAATAAAATTCTACAAATTTCAAATCTTTGCAATATAACTAATTCTTAAACTAGTAAAATGGTTGTATATTAAAATTAAGAAAAATAATCCAGTAATATTAATAGTCTTAAAATTATAATTTTAAAGTAATAATTTCATAAGAAAAACTTGGTTTAGAATAATCAAATAAAATTATATCTTCTCAAAAATTAATTCAATACTTAATCATTTCAAAACATTCCATAATCTATGTTTTCTGAGAAACCAATAAGTACTTAATTAAATAAAATAAAAAAATAATAGTAGTAACAATAATAACCATGAACTCTGGAAAATAATAAATAATTCATAAAATCAGAAAAATACAAGTTATATACCAAAATGCTTCAAATAACAAATAGAACTCACCTATGATGTTTTCAAAGTTATTTGACCAAGTTTTTATGTGCAATGCTTTGCCTGATCATTAATTCATTTAAAATTAATAAAATAATAATTTATTCAAATATTTTCAGAAAACATTGAATGATATATCCAATTAAAGAGAAAAGAATTTCTAATTCAAATATGTCAAAGATAAAACATTTTACCCAACTTATAAACTTGTTTCCAAAAGTATTATGAAATTCTATAATGTTTCATTATAATCAGAAATAACTGCCACAACATTATTTTCTGTATTAATAAAACCCTCATGATTTCACACCAACTAAACCTATCATCACATAGATATTAGCAAGTATGTGATGATAGAGTTAGATGTATTAGTTCCTCATTTTCAAATAAACCTGATGTCATTAGCTCTACACTTTTGAACATAAAATCAAACATGTATATTATCTTGTCAACAGTTGTTTTCCACATGTGATCGTTTTCTCGCTTAATCATGTAATAACTATTTGTAACCTAAACATAATAACAATTGTGTGATAAGTTAAAGTGAAACCCATATGATTCTAAAACCTGTAATAACAACATCACCACAAGTAACAAAACAACTCACCTGAAACCTATGTGATTAACTTATCGTATCGATCATGGCTTACACTTGTAAGTTGGGGTATTTTCTAGGGTAATTCACGATGCATCTCATTACTATGCATGTATCATCTTGCCATCGTTTTCTGTAGTCCTTACCGGGACTACTTTGCAATCTTTCAGATGTCAGGATTTCCTACGAGACCCTCGAACCCGGAGACATTTATTATTATGGTTATATCAATCTCAGGCAAGTTCATCACTTGCTCATATCCTTTGTAGTACTTCATAACAAACTAATTGCAAAAACCCTATCACCTACTCTCAAAAGAATGCATGATCCTATTTTTATAATAATATGACTAATTGAATGACTACCCGAGTGGTAGTGTTCTGTTTGGTGGGCGGATGGGACCATGGTAAGATGAATAGGTCAAAGGAAGGTTCCATCTGCATGGAAACGTATTACCTAGGAATTAACAACAACTGCCGTCAGGATTCTTGCGCCGTAAATTCGCGTTAACCATGGGTCTTCTATGGGGGGAGTAAGTCAGCCGTGATACTTTTCTCGTTCGCATGTCAACGGACTGCCAGAGACGTACGCTGTAGGTCTTGCGAGACTACATGCACATGGGTGGGAGCCCTTACGTCCCACGGACTCTGGGGTCTATGAGTGTCTGCCAGGGGCGCGTAGATCTCCATCGTGAGGGGTGGAATCAGGCGTTCAACCTGCTGGCAGAAATGGGTGGGCATGCGTTGTGCGGAGAAGCACGGTTTGGCTTGGACCAACAACCGGGCCCCACACCTGAGTGGGAGTGGACAGGATGTACACCTGGTTGTGCAACATGGTCTTGGTCGTCCATGGGTAAAGTAACGCACCTCTGCAGAGTGTAAAAGGATGTGGCATGTTACCCCTTGTTCCGGGAAGGAGCTGCGAATGCCGCAGGAAAGGCAACTCCATGAAAGTTCTAATCCTGTGAAGATCTGGCGGGCATAGTCTTCAGAATTAAAAGCAACCTCTTGAAGAAAGCTTTACAAAAATCTTGCATTAGCTTATGACTCTTTCAAGTCTAAAGCTGTAGTTAGTGCATCAACCACCCACTTTATATCATGAACTTGCTGAGTAACGCTCGTTACTCATTCTATCCCGTTTGACCCCCTGCTTAGAGTTGAAGCCCTATTGAAGTCGTCATCGAGAAGCCAGCGCTGCCTAAGGGAGCTACGTGGAGTGATCTACTACTTAGCCAGTGAAGCATCGTCATCAACAACGCTGGTGGAGGAGAAGCTATCAAGGGTAGGTGGAGTCCATTCTTGGACTTAGCTGTTACAAGCCATAGATTAGGGCTGACATCGGCCGTAGTAGAGTTAGTTCTAAGCTAGAGTTCTTCTCCAGCTTGGAGCTTCGAATTGTTCTTCGGATGTTTCATTTGCTGAGATCTTCTTTGATCTTCAAAGAGATTCTCGAGATTTTGTAATGAAGTTTGTATCCTATAGCTTTGCCTGGTCCTGCTATGTTTCTGTTGTACCACTCTGAGGGATGTAATATTCACGGATAAGTCCTTCTGTGTGTATTATGTCATTGACTTGCGCACTACACATGCAGTGGTGTGTTGGGTCATCACAGATGGTATCAGAGCGAAGCGACCTTAGGTTTAAAACCTTTTAGGAGATCTGTAGGTTGGTAAATAATATAGGAAGCCATCTTATCTAAACCACATTTCCTACAAATATGATGATCATCCACTTAAGAATGATGCAATCATACTTGTATAGAGTCTTCCTACTCTACTTGCGTAAAGATACTTATCTATTCTCTTAATACCTAGGTATGAATAGTTAGAAGTCTAGAATGTATCAGTTTCAATGAGAAAAAGAGTGACATAGTCAGAGATGACTAAATCAAAGTAAGGATTACCCCATTCTACAAATTAATAGGATGGAGTAGAACACGGTATTGAGATAGTAAGGAACTCCGCAAGAAGGGTTGTTTGGGAATCATGAAGAATCATCAGACCATGGTAACTACAGGGTATATACCATATCCTTGGTTACCAAGTCTGGAGGTGAATCACTATAGCATAATACAGAATTAGGAGAAGGCATATGCATGGATGTAAGCTACATTACTACTACTACGATGTGATCAACACCATGAAGGATCAACAGATGTCATGAGAAGTTTATCATAATTAAGATGAAGTACTTCAGTCGACATGGTACATAGTCCTATATGGAACCAAGTTAGACAACAACTACTATAGGATCATTTTATCTTGGTTTATTCCATTGAAGTAAGGCATGCAATTGGAGTAATTACCTGGGCAAAGGGTGGTTGTGTAGACTAGGATTACAAGGTAATATATACCTACTTGTAGTGTATAGCTTTTAAGAGCCTTGGTACTTGAGATGTTTTACTCAGAGTACTGTTATTTCACAGGCTTTTGGTGCATGAATGATAAATGCATTTGGGATTTATTGGATCTTATTTGGATCTTTGATTGACTAGATCTATACATGAAGATTGAACTTGATGTGCATATGCATGTGCAACAACACTGAGTTCTTTCTTGATGTTATTGGTCAAGAGGGTATATGGTTAGTTTGAGAGCGGTCTGAAAACCCAACTAATTGAAGCAACTATCCAAGCTCTGGAAGTCCTTGAAGTCAAGAAGACAGAAATCAACAAAGCACTGATGGTAATGGACCACATTCTACATCTTGTTTGGAATTGGTGAGCTACTACATCAACACATGGTGAGCTACCACAAGTGATGCCAAGAAAATCACATGAGTAGTTATATCCTAGAAGGAAAAGAGTAGAAGTTTGATAAAGTTAACTTATAGAGTCACCCTGTAGAAGTCAAAACCCAGAGATATAGAATGACCATAGGAAGTAACCAGTGGAATAGGTTATAGTCACCTATAGGAAAAAGTTAAAACTCGAGGAAACTCGAAGATATTTTCACTAATAATTGAGTCTAAGTCAATGTGCACTACATTTTACAAGTTTCTTTGAGCAGTACTCCTCTTGAGACCATTAGATTGAACCAAATGGAGTCCTTAACATAGACAGTGTCCAGTGTACCGGAGTAATCTTATTGGTTATCTATCACCTGGTGGATATGCCGAATGTTCTTCAGGAAGATTGTGAGGGATAGGAAACCATACCCATTCGTTGGAGAACGAAACTTGGTGTCCACTATGTGGTGGGAATACCACGTATTCTTCGTAAGACCATTAGGAAGGCCTAGTAACAAAACAGAGTTGTCATAGCAACAAGCCTAGTATTAGATTATTATGCAAGACAGTGGAAGGTGAACAATCAAGACAAGAGGCTACACATGTCAAGGTCAACACAAGGAACAGCTGTGAGGATTCAACAGTCTACAGAAGTTCTCTCTACCTATCTTTACGTGAGAGAGGTGGAACTTGGGGACGAAGTTCTTGTTAAGGGGGAGATACTGTAACATCCCAGTGTTTGGGAAGTTATAAGGATCTAAATTTAATATGTGCATTTGCAAAGCATGCATCTAAAAGTACGGGAAATTTTGGCGCGAAAGTTTAAACGAATCAAAGTGACCAAAGTTTCACTTGACATGATGAAATAGGTCTAGTTCATCTAGTCAGGAGTACATTTGGAATGATCTTTATAACAAGGATCCTAAGAAACCAAATCATCTGGTTACACAAACCATAGTTGGTTATGACCAACGCAAACTCTCAACAACCTTAAACACAAGTCTATAAGTGACTTGAGAGAAATCAACTTGGTATCTAGAACTCGAAGAGGGGTGAGTAGCCAAATCACACAGTTGAGGATCTTACTTCTGCAAGTTAGTCATGTATAACTAGATGATCTTATCAGTCCTGAAGGATGAACCTGAACGAGGAAACAAACCTTCTTAAGCCAATACTAAACCCTGATCACTGTCTGTGATCTTTCCAAACTCTTGTCTACATTCCTGCATGACCAAGGCTACAGGAGAAGCAAACCGTGAGGGAGCTAAGATCAGGAGACATAAACTGAGGGGTGTGAAATCCTGATGTTCGGTGTCATACAAGAATAATTTGAGTACAGGACCTGATCAATCTTGTAAGCAGATTATTTCTGAGGAAATTAAACACTAGAGTTTCATTAGGTTAAGTTATATAAGAACAAAATTGGTAATGGACTCAAAATCAATATCCTACTGAGAGTGGCAACTAGTGATATGTTTGCAAATCTTTAACCCTTGAGTAATCAGAGATTCATCGACTATCTGACTGGGGTTTTAGAGTCGAAGAGGGAAGGTGGAAGGATATCGACATGATCTCTTCCTAACTTAGGGTTTATACTAGAATAGTGGAGGTGGGTGAATTTGGGCATGACCCTAAGTGGTGAATCGTCGGGAGATATGAAATCTTACTTTGAATGACATGGAATTGAATTTGAATTCAAACTAAATATTTAAAGTTATAGAAATAACAGTATAAGAAAATAAATGATAGTCATTCATTAATTCAAGTCTTTATTGGAAAGAATACAATTCAAGGAGTTAATAAAACAAAAATAAAGACTTTATAAATTTAAAACAAGAGTACATTGTCTTTACAAACATATTTACAATAAAAGGAAATTACAAAAGAATAAACTTTATTGGTAATCAAATAATAATACAAAGTTATTACATAATTCAACAAATGGAAAATTACATGTTATATTACAAGTTGACAATTAAAAAAAAAGGAAATTCCTAATCTAAATATTGCAAAGTTCCAATCTCCAATTTATATTCTGTTCCTGCAAAATAAACAAGAAGACAAATAAAAGTAAAAGTGGGGTGGAGGGGATTAGTACCCTCAGATTGGGCAGTGTGATGCACCGCTAAACTCATCACTGGGTTTAAGTTGGTCTTATGTAGTATCTATTCCAATCAGTTAAAGTGCCTCAGACCAACATCATGGGCAAGTATCAGGTAATACAAGTGGCAAGCCAAAAATAAGTTCAACATCAAGATAAGACCAAGGCAAGCCGTGTAGGAAAAGATCTTTGGCATAGCAAGCCAGCACACAGCACACACAGAGGTGCATGCCTCTGTGCTGTCACAACTACAGGAGAGAGATAAAAGGGCAGACAGCCGTGGAGAGGAGGGAGGCAAGTCCATTTCACCTCCTGTTCACTGCTCGAGCTACACAGCTCCAGCAACACAGATGGAACCATACCATGAATTAATCCCCACAAATCAGTCCATCCACCAGGGATCTGTGAAATCACAAATCCAGCAAGATCACCACAAGGCCAAGCAAGGAGCTGGAGGAGCAGACCTGAAGCACAACCACAAGCTCACAAGCAGAAAATGGAAAATAGCTCAAGGGGAAGTGGATCAAGAAGCCAAGATCCATCAAGAAATCACAGCCACAACCTCAACACCCTAAGGTGATTTCTACACACATCCTAGCAAGATATCTTGCTAAATTATGCACAGAAGAGTGGGCTGGGGTTTATTTCCCTCAGGCTGGCATAGGGGTGCTATGCTACACACATCCCTGGGAGATTTAAAGGCACAAGGAGAGCATCTGTTCTTATTAAATCAATGCCTCAGCTTTTGCATCACTAGCAGGGGAAATAAATCGAATAGTATCTGTTCCTAGCAGATAATAGTTCCAGGGGTAACAAGATCAAGTAGATAGATCTGTTCTTATCAGTTAAATGGCAAAGAGGGGACAAATTTACAAACCCTAGATCATACCACAAAAATACTCATGTTTTACATGAGCAACACCTGGGCACATCCTAAAAGAGCACCTCAGTATGCAAACATGCAAACATATAAGCAATTGGGCACAAATTTAGGAAATATCTAAAACAAGGTATGCTAATTCCCAAGCATCCATTCACAGGCATAAGGGCCTCAGGCTATGCATCATAGGCTTAGGGGGCAAAAGAAGCGAGAGCAAGCAATCTGTTCTTATCAAGTAAATTCAGAGAAGTAAAACCATCAGGTGTAATAATCTGTTCTTATCAGGTGATACAAAGAAGCATTAGATCCACAAGATATAAAGTTTTCTAGCAAATGGATCTTGAGTCAAATCACTAGCCAAAGTGCCCTGTATTATGCCACACACACACACACACATGGTTGCTGGGCACCAGATCCAAGGATCTGATACCCCAGAACCAAGGAATCATGGCATAAAAACAATAGTTGGGAACAAGTGTTGAGGGCATATTCTCTGAATGATATTCAGAGTAACACCTCTCAACAATTTAGCACACCCATAGAACATTTGAAATTCTTTACATGTTAATAGGAATTGTTAGCAGATAGTCAGTAGTAAGAATATATCACAGGGAGCAAACCCAAGGGGTGTCATCTCATAGGAATAACATTGGGAGTATATTCCAAGTAAATTTCCACTACTAGCACAAGGTCAACAACCAGTAATATCTCACAGCACATAGCAACTGAGGGATTATCTAGGTGCACAATAAAAATCCCTCATCCATCACAGGTCATGGCATGGATTCCATGTCTCATACATCAAGTAAATCATAAGATAAAATCCAATGCTACCCAATCAAGCACTAGATCACAAAGAGCATCACAGTGAGGCGCAGTATGAGCTAGCTCGATGGCTAGACTCCAGAGCAAGGGGGAAAGGAAGAATCTGAGAGAGAGAGAGGTTAGAGGGCAGAGAGAGGAGAGAGGCACTTACAGGTGGTCACCATCGTGGTGACCACATCCGGATGGAGAGAGGAGCACGGCGGCGAGCCGCGGTTGCCCAGAAGACCGTCCCGGCGGCGGCATCTCCGGAGATCGAGCCACAGAAGCAACAGCAGCAGCACATCAACCTCCTGGAGCCCATGAATCACTTCGAGGAACTCAGACCACCGGGAAGGTGGAGGAGCAACCCCGGGTACCGAAACCTAGGGTTAGGGTTTGTGGTTGCCACGGGCGCAACACGAGGAGAAAAGCAGATCGAGGAAGAAGGCGTAGGAGCGGGCAGGGAGGAGAGGTGGTGGCGCTAGGTCACGGTGGCGGAGATGGACGGAGGAGGGCGGAGAAATCGCCGGTGTGGAGGTGGCGATGGGCGCCTCTGCGTCGCCTCTGCGTCGCCACGCGCAGAGGGAGGGGAGAAGGAGATGGGGGGCTCGGGTGCGTCTGGTCTGGTCTGGTCCGGATCGGACCAGTGGGTTGGGTTCAACCCTAACCCATGGACCCATCTGTCAGCCCTAGGGGCAGAATAGTAATTGCCTAAATCTTAAATAAAAGAATTAGAAAAATAATAGAAAACAATAAATAAAATTCTACAAATTTCAAATCTTTGCAATATAACTAATTCTTAAACTAGTAAAATGGTTGTATATTAAAATTAAGAAAAATAATCCAGTAATATTAATAGTCTTAAAATTATAATTTTAAAGTAATAATTTCATAAGAAAAACTTGGTTTAGAATAATCAAATAAAATTATATCTTATCAAAAATTAATTCAATACTTAATCATTTCAAAACATTCCATAATCTATGTTTTCTGAGAAACCAATAAGTACTTAATTAAATAAATAAAAAAAATAATAGTAGTAACAATAATAACCATGAACTCTGGAAAATAATAAATAATTCATAAAATCAGAAAAATACAAGTTATATACCAAAATGCTTCAAATAACAAATACAACTCACCTATGATGTTTTCAAAGTTATTTGACCAAGTTTTTATGTGCAATGCTTTGCCTGATCATTAATTCATTTAAAATTAATAAAATAATAATTTATTCAAATATTTTCAGAAAACATTGAATGATATATCCAATTAAAGAGAAAAGAATTTCCAATTCAAATATGTCAAAGATAAAACATTTTATCCAACTTATAAACTTGTTTACAAAAGTATTATAAAATTCTATAATGTTTCATTATAATCAGAAATAACTGCCACAACATTATTTTCTGTATAAATAAAACCCTCATGATTTCACACCAACTAAACCTATCATCACATAGATATTAGCAAGTATGTGATGATAGAGTTAGATGTATTAGTTCCTCATTTTCAAATAAACCTGATGTCATTAGCTCTACACTTTTGAACATAAAATCAAACATGTATATTATCTTGTCAACAGTTGTTTTCCACATGTGATCGTTTTCTCGCTTAATCATGTAATAACTATTTGTAACCTAAACATAATAACAATTGTGTGATAAGTAAAAGTGAAACCCATATGAGTCTAAAACCTGTAATAACAACATCACCACAAGTAATAAAACAACTCACCTGAAACCTATGTGATTAACTTATCGTATCGATCATGGCTTACACTTGTAAGTTGGGGTATTTTCCAGGGTAATTCACGATGCATATCATTACTATGCATGTATCATCTTGCCATCGTTTTCTGTAGTCCTTACCGGTTCTACTTTGCAATCTTTCAGATGTCAGGATTTCCTACGAGACCCTCGAACCCGGAGACATTGATTATTATGGTTATATCAATCTCAAGCAAGTTCATCACTTGCTCATATCCTTTGTAGTACTTCATAACAAACTAATTGCAAAAACCCTATCGTATTATCACCTACTCTCAAAATAATGCATGATCCTATTTTTATAATAATATGACTAATTGAATGACTACCCGAGTGGTAGTGTTCTGTTTGGTGGGCGGATGGGACCATGGTAAGATGAATAGGTCAAAGGAAGGTTCCATCTGCATGGAAACGTATTACCTAGGAATTAACAACAACTGCCGTCAGGATTCTTGCGCCGTAAATTCGCGTTAACCATGGGTCTTCTATGGGGGGAGTAAGTCAGCCGTGATACTTTTCTCGTTCGCATGTCAACGGACTGCCAGAGACGTACGCTGTAGGTCTTGCGAGACTACATGCACATGGGTGGGAGCCCTTACGTCCCACGGACTCTGGGGTCTATGAGTGTCTGCCAGGGGCGCGTAGATCTCCATCGTGAGGGGTGGAATCAGGCGTTCAACCTGCTGGCAGAAATGGGTGGGCATGCGTTGTGCGGAGAAGCACGGTTTGGCTTGGACCAACAACCAGGCCCCACACCTGAGTGGGAGTGGACAGGATGTACACCTGGTTGTGCAACATGGTCTTGGTCGTCCATGGGTAAAGTAACGCACCTCTGCAGAGTGTAAAAGGATGTGGCATGTTACCCCTTGTTCCGGGAAGGAGCTGCGAACGCCGCAGGAAAGGCAACTCCATGAAAGTTCTAATCCTGTGAAGATCTGGCGGGCATAGTCTTCAGAATTAAAAGCAACCTCTTGAAGAAAGCTTTACAAAAACCTTGCATTAGCTTATGACTCTTTCAAGTCTAAAGCTGTAGTTAGTGCATCAACCACCCACTTTATATCATGAACTTGCTGAGTAACGCTCGTTACTCATTCTATCCCGTTTGACCCCCTGCTTAGAGTTGAAGCCCTATTGAAGTCGTCATCGAGAAGCCAGCGCTGCCTAAGGGAGCTACGTGGAGTGATCTACTACTTAGCCAGTGAAGCATCGTCATCAACAACGCTGGTGGAGGAGAAGCTATCAAGGGTAGGTGGAGTCCATTCTTGGACTTAGATGTTACAAGCCATAGATTAGGGCTGACATCGGCCGTAGTAGAGTTAGTTCTAAGCTAGAGTTCTTCTCCAGCTTGGAGCTTCGAATTGTTCTTCGGATGTTTCATTTGCTGAGATCTTCTTTGATCTTCAAAGAGATTCTCGAGATTTTGTAATGAAGTTTGTATCCTATAGCTTTGCCTGGTCCTGCTATGTTTCTGTTGTACCACTCTGAGGGATGTAATATTCACGGATAAGTCCTTCTGTGTGTATTATGTCATTGACTTGCGCACTACACATGCAGTGGTGTGCTGGGTCATCACACCGCCTCCACCCTTCTTCTCGGTCGACATGGAGGACTCATCGCCGGCCCGAACCAGGGTCTCGATCGACCTGAACACGGCGCCCGTGTCCGGCATGTCGACTATCCCGTCGAGAAAAGGCGGCCACCGTCCCCCTCCGGCCGTTCTCCCGGTGCCCCGCAACCTGTTCGAGGAAATGCAGGACATGGAGACGCAGGCCACGGACCTGACAAGGGAGGATGGCGATGGGTTCATGGCCAACATGATCAACGAGGATGGCCAGGCGAGCTACGTCCACGCTGGGGATGAGCTGTACGAGGAGGACGACGAAGTCGAGGCCACCGACGAGCAGCCCCACATCGACGACATGCCCATGTTCATGGACGAGCTCACCTAGCAGGCCAAGGCGGCAAGGAGGAACGTGAAGCGGGGTGTCGGGTTCACCGAGGCGGAGGACGAGTGCCTCATCGACACATGGATAGAGGTGGGGCAGAACACCATCGTCGGGGCCGAGATGAAGGGCAATGCCTATTGGAGGAGGATGCACAAGAACTACCAAGAACGGTCCGTCCTTCCACCGTACTCCATGGTCACCACAAGGACCGAGGCCTCTATCCAAAAGAGGTTTGGGCTCATCTCGGCGGAGTGCAGCAAGTTCACCGGCTCCTTCGAGCACGCCGCGGCCCGGCCCCAAAGTGGCATCGGCATCGGCGACTTGGTGAGTGGCCACACGTCCCTGTCCTTAATTTGCATTGGCCATACGTTCCCATGTCAAATCCTTGTTTGTGTATGCCTTCCAAGCGTTGGCGGTGTACAAGGCCGGGCATGGGGGCAAGTCATTCAACTTCGCCCATTGCTACCGGAAGATCAAGGACAACAAAAAAAGGAAGGAGCTCCACAACGCCCTCAAGAAAGGCGTGGCCGTGCCGGGCGGGGTGCCGCCAATGGCACGACAAGTGAAAGGCCAAGGGGCCGAAGCAACTCCAAGCTCGACCTCAAGCGCGATGCCACGACCATCGCTTTGCAAGAGACCCTCCAGGGTTTCATCTCGCAGAAGGACAAGACCAGCGACAAGAAGGACGAGAGGGACGAGAAGAAGCGCCGGGAGCGCGAGGAGGTCACGAAGAACTACTTCATCGTGCAAACGAAGAAGCTTGAGATAGAGGAGGAGAACGCGAAGACAAGGGCCATGGAAGCCGCGACCAGGGCCATGGAGGCCGAGAACAAGAGGAAGGAGGTCGAGCTCGCTCTGGCCGCCCAAGAGGCACATATCATGGCTATGGACCCGAGCTGTCTGACCCCGAGGAAGAAGACCTACTTCGAGAAGAAACAGCAGCGGTACATGCAGGGCGAGGACTGATCGCCATGGCCTCGACCGTGGCCGGCGCGGCCTAAACCCGCGGCCGGCGTCGCTTTTGTACATTTTGGCCCCTGGGCTGGCATGGCCTCACCTGGCCGTCTGAACCTTGCCCGAACCGTGGCTAGCATCGGCATGATCGTGGCCGCCATGGCCTGAACCCGTGGCCGATATAGCCGAACCGTGGCCTTTTTTGCATGTGCCAAATATTCTTTTGCTATATATTTAGGGCATTTTGGTAGTTTAATATGTTCCAATTCGAATTGTGGCCACTATTTGAGCAGCCCCGCAGGGGGCATTGGTCAAAACTGGCCAGATAAGGTCCCGGACGGCTGCTCAAATAGAAAAAACTAACACGAAATTGATCCGTAAATGAGCCCGCAGTAGATGTCCTTATAATGTCTTCTTCTTTGACGGCAGTTTACTGTTTGCGCTCCCTCCGCCGACATATGAAGGAAAATGCTTGTTTAAGTAAGAGCGCTGACATAAGTAGTCAGTAGCATGTGTGAAAAAAAACCATTTGCCGGGCAACATGCCGTGGGCGGGGGGATTGCGCTGACATGCATGACAGAAGATATTCCGTGGACGTTTTTTTTTCTGGAAAGGGTAAATCCGTGGACGGTCTGGAACATTCTGGCGTCCGGCAGCCACTAGAAGCATAGCGCTGTCCTATGCTTCGCATGCACCTACCCTGCCTCTCGAAACTTCTGCCACTTAACTTCCTTTTGCTTCTCGAGAAGCCAAAGAGTAAAATAATAATGTATTGTTAACTACTGTACTTCCTTCGGGCTTTGGTTCACTTCCTTCGGTTCAAAACGTAAACTTTTTTTTTAGTGAGGTTAAACAGTTTGCTAAAAAATTACATTTTAGAACCGAGGGAGTATTTGTACTCTCTCCATATTAAATTAATTGTCATAAAGATGGATAAAATTAGATGTATCTAGACATAATTTAGTGTTAGATACAACAATTTTTATCTGTTTTTGCGACAATTAATTTGAGACGGAGGGAGTATTTTGGTGAATACGATCAGTTGACAGCGACTCATTACAGGAACGAAGCGAGACACCGATGGCCGGAGCCCATCGGCGTATGCCACTTCCCCATCAGCGTATCCAGAGGTCGACAGTGGTTGTCGGCGTCCAGGTCCATCAGCGTACGCTGTTTCCCGTCGGCGTAAAAAAGACCCGTCGGCTTATCCCAATGGTGGGCCCCATAGAGGCCCTTTACGCCAGTCCGATACGTCGGCGACCGGGTTGTCGGCCTATTGGGCCACGTGGATGGCTGTTGTGCCTGCTTGGGCCAGTGGGTGAGCGAGACGCCGACGACAACCCCGTCGGTAGGGACGGCGCCAGTAGGGGGTCGAGCCTGGTCAATCGACCCGGCTCAGTTTGGGCCGAAAATAAAATCAGATGCTAGAAAAAAAAAGTCAAAGGATATCGTGGCCGACTCGAACCATCCGTCCGTGGCCTGCCCTGCGCTACAGGCTTCAGCGCCGCCACCCGCCACGCCCACGTCGGCGATGTGCAGCCACGCCCGCACCGGTCACCGCCTCGCCCTCGCCGACCACCGCCCCGCTCTCGCCGTCCATCGCCCCTCCCCGACCGGCAAGCCCTCTGTCTCCCGCCGCTAGGGACTGCCCGCCGCGAAGCCACGCCCTCCCCGGCCACTGGCTCGCCCTCACCGGCCACTCGCCCCACCCAGCCGACCGCCGGCCCAGCCCTCTATCTCCTGCCCCGTCCACGGTCCACCTGACGCCAGCCCAGCCCTCTGTACTAAACAAGGTTCCTTACTAAGTAAAAGGTTAGCAATGCTGTGTTTTATGGATGCTTACAGTAATGAGACTGGTGCCAGTTATTGCTTACTCAATACTTGTTGTAAATGTATTTGCTAACAGTTTTTTACTTTCTTCTTTATTTACTTTCAGCATTGATGCCCTACCATTAGTATCAAAGCTCTCTCAAGGTCAAGCGGCTTACCATTTCTTAGCGGTAGGTAATTTGTCCCGGCCTACAACAGAGCCCCCCTCTCCTTTTAACCCGCATGCCCTCAGAAATTTCTTACTTCTGCATGTATGTTGCCTAATTTCCTCTCTGGCCTTTGTCTGTTATACCACTATTGTTGGTGTAGTATGAATGTATGAACTTAGAAAATCGATTATACCCTTGCAGTTGAAAGAACATAGTACACCAACTTACCTGATAACGCCAAGAGCTCCAGAAAAAAAATTGATGGTAATTTACCTCTTGCATCCCCTCATTTATTATTGTGTTTAATTTCTGGAATGAGGGACATGTTAGAATGGTTTTAATAACAGGCAAGTCGGGGACAATTTTTTTTTGAATTATTTGTTCGACCCGGCTCGGTTCAATTTCTGGCTCCGCCACTGCCCGTCGGTGTATGGGCCACGTGGAGGGCTGCTAGGCCAGTGCGCGCGAGACGCCCCGTCGGCATATAAGATGATTTTGCTTTTTCTGTGCTGCTCACGGTTTTAATAGGATTTAAATTGCACAAAAAATAAAAATATGATTGAAATCACACAAACATCATACCCATATCATCCAAACATCATATAAAGTACAATATCATCCGAACATCATCGATATCATACAGACACCATGCATACAAACACAACCATGTTCCCTACATCTCATGGGAGCTCTGTCGCACCCTGATTTCTAGGGGATACCCACCGTACGAACTGGATAGCAGATGCTTGGATTATGGGGCATACCTGCTCCCACGTCCCAGCTTCCTGGTAGGCCTGCGCTTATGCGCGACAACACAAGCCCTGCTATTCCATCGTCGATGTAAACTATCCACTAGAGATCAAAGGCACTTCCGTCGACGTACTTCAAACCATACACACATGGTACGTCAACGGCGTTTAACAGTGATATCACAACAGATCTCTACGACACAAAAGATTGAAATAAGTTGCAAATGGCTCTCATTAGAGCAGAGATAGCAATACAATCATTCAGAGGCACCTGCCCCAACAATACATCATTACAATACAGCGGAAGCATTCAACATGTCTGAGTACAGACAAGAACCAAATAGGCCTAAGAGGCCGGAAACAAACAGACGGAGCCCATCCACGAAGTCTCGGATCCTGCCCGGGTCCGCTATCTACTCGTCAGCAGTCTCGTCATCATACTCCACGTAGTAGCCACCATGTAGATCCTTGGAAACGTCGTCTGCGTAAACCACAGCCCCAAAGGGGTCAGTACATAAACGTACTGGCAAGCAAGACTCACAGTTCACCAAAGTGTAACCCGTCAACACCAAGTACAGATGCCTTGGGTTCAACGGAAGAGAGGGGATATAAAAATGCTGCAACTGGCTGCGCTAACCAACTACAGAGATTCTACCACTTCCGGCTAACAGAAAGGAGATAAGATCGAGGATTGTAACCAACTGAAAGATAACTTCAAACAAAACCCATCCTGGATCTCGCCCCTTATCCAAAGAAGCAATCCGAGGATAACTCACACAGTTGTAATAATGATGGTTCAAATTATTGTGTCAATAAGCCTATTACTAGTCAAGTTAATTAATCATTGGTGTAAAGTTGGTAATCATTAGGTTTAAGTTGTCCTGAGTACTTGTTAGCCAGTACTTTCACCAAGTAATCCATAACCGCGGAAAACACGGCTTCTCGAGAAGATTATCCCTGCAGGGTTGCACCAATTTGGCCGTACACTCATGAATAACCCGCCAGATGGAAGGCCCTTCCACCAAGCGGGGTACTCAACACAACCAACCATTCCTCGCATCAAGCCCAAAGAACCTTGGCGCACGGCTAATCAAGCCCAGAAGAAAATGGACCATCATAGCACTCTAAGACCGTGTCCCCCCTATATGCCACTACGAAAGTTCCACCCTGGCCTGGGCTCGCAAAAACATGATGCGGCAAATGGAAAACACGAACTAAATGAGGCGATTTGGACGAGATGCGAATCAGGTCAAGTTGAGGGGGGCGCCCATACTCGCTTCCCAAATGCGGGTAGTGCGCTCATCATGGATCATAGACAAGACCCTTTTCCTATTAGGGTCGACACTAGCACTCAAAACCTCTCATGGGCCTCCTGCCGGTGCCTTATCATCAAATTTATTATAATAGTAACATTAGCATGATTGATTGATTAAACATCGAGCCCCCCAGAACATAATGAAATAGTAACTGAAAGGAACGGTAACAGACTCGAGCAAAACAACCTAAGCAGCTAGTAAGACACGGGCTCAAACGATGGTTATAGGTATGGAGGTGAGCAATATCAGGGTTAAAGATACATGTGATAGGTTCGTAACAGAAACAACTACTACTAAGGCTAGCAGAAAGGAACAACGGAAAGTATCGGTAACCAATGTTGAAAGGAACACGATGGTTCATGAGTGATAACTTGCCTGCAAAACCCAGTAGCCTGGTACTGAGCTAACTCCTTAGAAGGGGTGTCGTAAGTATCGTCGTCTCAACGTCGTCGTATATCCGAGAAGAAGCAAACAAACATTGCAGAAGATAAGCAATCATTATCATGGCATAGTGCACAATCAAATATGATGCATGACAAATTAATAGTAGCCTCAAAGTAAACTAGTTAACACGATAGCACAAATTAAATGGACCCATATGCAAGGTTGCATATGGAAAGATCCATTGAAAATAAGTGGAAACAATGATTATTTATTAGGTGATGGTTGTTATCATGATGAATGCATGAATAACAATAAGATAACAATATTAAATGCATTTGAAATGATAGTTAATCATTTTAGAAACATTAATAAGGTTTGGCAATTATGGTTACTTAATGGTGTTAAACAAGTAGTGGTTGTTTTCATCAAGTTAAAATGCTCAAAACAATTAACAAGGTTTATATTTGGAAAGGTTATCAAATTTTAGTTGGATTACATGTTTCACATTTTGAAATTGGACTTTGGATTATTTAGTTTAGGAATTAAACAAATAAAACAAGTTTTAATTGAATTAAACAAGAATTAAAATGTTTAGGCAATTTAAATTGTTCAAACCAGGAAACAAATTTTATATTTGAATAGAACATTCAAAAAGGTGTGAAAAACATATTTTATTTGCCCTATTTGGAATTGGTATGAAATAGTTATGAATTATTACAAATTACATTTGAATTATTCAAATTTGAAATTTAAATGCATTTTGAAAACTCAAAACAGAATACAAATAAGTTATTTGGCAAGATTAGGAAATTTGGAGCAATAAACATATAAAGTTTTTATTATTGGACTTATGGATTAAAAGATATTAAGGTTTGAAGTTTTGGTATTAATTCTGTTATTTAAATGCATTTTGGGAATTTACAGAAATTGCGCAGATAGGTTTGGTACCTAGTTGTACCCTACCCAACGCCGCTGACCAGTGGACCCTTGCCCAGCGTGGCGCGCGCGTGGCAGGAGGAGTCAATGACAGTGGGCCACGGGTGTGAAGAAAATAGCCAAAAATAGTGGGTTTTGCGCCGCCGGGACTCGAACCCGCGCGCTGGCGTTTGCGCTGCACGGTGGGCAACCACTGCGGTGGATCGACTGTTTGTGATACCACGGAAGACTGACGAAACAAAAGGAGTCGTTCTAGTGTTAACTGAATGTTGGATTCAGAAGACCGAATATCGTCAGGTTACAGAGAGGATCAACGCCTCCACGGCCGCTGCGTTGTTGATCTTCACGTGCGCAGACCAGGGGGGAGAGGAGCAGGTGCAGCTGGGCGTTGCACGGTGTGGTGATCGAGGAGAATTGGGCTTCCCAGCACCTGAACAACGCAGGCGTCGCTACTGAATTTCCGGCAGTAGCAGAGGTTCAGAGACAGCGCCTGGACGAGGAACCTGTAGCGGCGATCGACGCTGGAGCTAGCTCGCGAGGTGGTGCGTGTGCTTGTGCGTACCACCGTGGAGGCGTGCAGGTGTGCGGGTGCGGTGAGCGTAGCGAACGATCGGGGGGAGAGGGAAGGAGCAGGACGCGCTCACCTGCTGCGGCCGTCGAGCAGGCGACGACGATGGCGTCCGCGCGGAAGACGGCGATGACGGCGGCCACCACGGGCCCTCCCAGCAGCGGGCGAGGGACGGCGAGGTAGCTGGAGCACGCCCGTATCCATTCCCGGGAGCGGAGCCCCTCGAGGTGGCCAGGGTGGCCGGGGCGGCGGCGAGGAGCAGAAGTGGTTCGGTGGTTCTCTGACGGTGGAGTGGTGTCGCGGTTCAGACAACAGAGGGAAGATGGCGGCGCTAGGGTTTGGTAGCTAGGGGACCTAGGTTAGGGGCAGGAGGAGGGTGCCGTGGTGAGCTATATGAGGGAGCTGATCATGTACGGCAAGCATCTGGTGGGGTGGAGGATGATCAGATGGCTATTCCGGTGTTCGTACAGAGATGAGAGGTAGTGACAGCGACAGGCGCTGGAGGGGTACTGGGCCAAAGTTAACGGGCTGGGCCTTAGCTGCTGCGCTGCTCTCCTCTCCTCCTTTGCAATCTATTTTTTTTTTTTTTTCTGTTTTTTTTTTTGTAGATAAGCAAAAAGGAAACAAAGCAAGGCTTTGTTTAAAGAAATTTTGGTATAAAAAAAATAGGTTAATTTTCTTAGTTGAAATACAACCTTTTGGCAGTTTTTTGTTTTCCAAAAAAAATTGTTTGTTTGTTGTTTTAAATTTAAACCAATTTAAATGGGATTTCCAATATTATTTAATAGTAGAAAAACAAGGTATTTTCAAGGGTTTTCTTTAGGGTTTAAAAGTGATTTAATGAGTTCAAATTAGTGGTGAATTTCATTGATTCCAAAGATTAGAGATTTTGAGGATTGGTTTGAAATTGGAAATGATTTGGAATAATTGCTTGAATTAATTGATTGGAAAATTGGTTTGATTAAAGCAACAAATTGAGAAGTGGAAAACAAAGAATAAAAGGGGTGTTTTTATTTGTTATTTTGGTTCCAAAAGTTGTAACAGAACAAGTATGAAAATAACCATTTGAATTTGTTTGAGTTTGAATTATGGAAGCAAGATAAAACAGATGCAAAACAAATATTAACAATGCAAACAATAATAAAACAATGCAATGAAATGATGACATGATGCATTGCTTGAAATAAAACAAGGAATCAAACATTCTAGGGGTATTTTCATACTTGGGATGTTACAAAACGCCCCCCCTTGAAGGAATCGCGCCCCGAGATTCCTACTGAGAAAAGAAAAGGTCCGGAAACTTCTTGGGAAGACGTCAGGGAATTTGGAAACCACCGAACATTTCCAAATAAAGGGAGAGGTTTTTGCACCAAGGTGTATAGCTGGATAGAATTTGATGCATTTGTAGAATAGACTATCCGTAATAAGGTTGGAACAGAGTTATTGACATCAATTGAACACCAAGGATGACATCAATGTCAGAATCACAACATGAGAGTAACGAGGAATGTGGCCTCTCATTAGAATTGGATTGTTCTTAGTTATCTTGGAAGTCAACATTTGAGATCCCGGGAGTGAACAGAGTATTGATTGCTTAGTGGAACCAGAATTGGGTTTTATGTTGTGGAAAAGATTGTTGACACAAAGGAATTGTTCTCCGTATGAAACAACACTTTAACTGGATAAGAGTTTACGAGGAAGTTTTGATTAGACGCCGGTAGAAGATTTGAAGTGGAAAACAACAACAAGATTTGAACGGACGACAAGGATGTTGAGAAGAACAGGATATCAACATCGGGAAAACAAAACAAAACTCCTGAGGTACTACGGAAAACCCATCCGGGCTTCTAGAGGATCAATATCTACTGCTTAAGGAATAGAGGATCTGCTTCCGGGGCTTACACGCCTCCGTTCTCAATCGTGAGTAGGCAACATGATAAATCACGTCACAACCACCTCCATTCCTATGGTCTAGTAGATATAACCATCCTAGAGAAACCAGAATACGTGAAATCCTAACTTGAAAGTTTAGATGAGAAGGGAAAACAACGTTGCACTCCTTACCAGAAAAAGGGAGGGTGGGTGGGAAAGAAGAAAAAGAACAGAATTCCTACTCTCACGTTTCATTTTTCCTATATAGTTACAAAATAGTTTCTAGACTCAACTGCGACCAGTAAAAAGGGATCCTACAGGCAGACAGGCTCTGATACCATTTGTCGCACCCTGATTTCTAGGGGATACCCACCGTACGAACTGGATAGCAGATGCTTGGATTATGGGGCATACCTGCTCCCACGTCCCAGCTTCCTGGTAGGCCTGCGCTTATGCGCGACAACACAAGCCCTGCTATTCCATCGTCGATGTAAACTATCCACTAGAGATCAAAGGCACTTCCGTCGACGTACTTCAAACCATACACACATGGTACGTCAACGGCGTTTAACAAGTGATATCACAACAGATCTCTACGACACAAAAGATTGAAATAAGTTGCAAATGGCTCTCATTAGAGCAGAGATAGCAAATACAATCATTCAGAGGGCACCTGCCCCAACAATACATCATTACAATACAGCGGAAGCATTCAACATGTCTGAGTACAGACAAGAACCAAATAGGCCTAAGAGGCCGGAAACAAACAGACGGAGCCCATCCACGAAGTCTCGGATCCTGCCCGGGTCCGCTATCTACTCGTCAGCAGTCTCGTCATCATACTCCACGTAGTAGCCACCATGTAGATCCTTGGAAACGTCGTCTGCGTAAACCACAGCCCCAAAGGGGTCAGTACATAAACGTACTGGCAAGCAAGACTCACAGTTCACCAAAGTGTAACCCGTCAACACCAAGTACAGATGCCTTGGGTTCAACGGAAGAGAGGGGATATAAAAGATGCTGCAACTGGCTGCGCTAACCAACTACAGAGATTCTACCACTTCCGGCTAACAGAAAGGAGATAAGATCGAGGATTGTAACCAACTGAAAGATAACTTCAAACAAAACCCATCCTGGATCTCGCCTTATCCAAAGAAGCAATCCGAGGATAACTCACACAGTTGTAATAATGATGGTTCAAATTATTGTGTCAATAAGCCTATTACTAGTCAAGTTATTAATCATTGGGTGTAAAGTTGGTAATCATTAGGTTTAAGTTGTCCTGAGTACTTGTTAGCCAGTACTTTCACCAAGTAATCCATAACCGCGGAAAACACGGCTTCTCGAGAAGATTATCCCTGCAGGGTTGCACCAATTTGGCCGTACACTCATGAATAACCCGCCAGATGGAAAGGCCCTTCCACCAAGCGGGGTACTCAACACAACCAACCATTCCTCGCATCAAGCCCAAAGAACCTTGGGCGCACGGCTAATCAAGCCCAGAAGAAAATGGACCATCATAGCACTCTAAGACCGTGTCCCCCTATATGCCGACTACGAAAGTTCCACCCTGGCCTGGGCTCGCAAAAACATGATGCGGCAAATGGAAAACACGAACTAAATGAGGCGATTTGGACGAGATGCGAATCAGGTCAAGTTGAGGGGGCGCCCATACTCGCTTCCCAAATGCGGGTAGTGCGCTCATCATGGATCAGTAGACAAGACCCTTTTCCTATTAGGGTCGACACTAGCAGGCTTCAAAACCTCTCATGGGCCTCCTGCCGGTGCCTTATCATCAAATTTATTATTAATAGTAACATTAGCATGATTGATTGATTAAACATCGAGCCCCCAGAACATAATGAAATAGTAACTGAAAGGAACGGGTAACAGACTCGAGCAAAACAACCTAAGCATGCTAGTAAGACACGGGCTCAAACGATGGTTATAGGTATGGAGGTGAGGCAATATCAGGGTTAAAGGATACATGTGATAGGTTCGTAACAGAAACAACTACTACTAAGGCTAGCAGAAAGGAACAACGGAAAGTATCGGTAACCAATGTTGAAAGGAACACGATGGTTCATGTGAGTGATAACTTGCCTGCAAAACCCAGTAGCCTGGTACTGAGCTAACTCCTTAGAAGGGGTGTCGTAAGTATCGTCGGTCTCAACGTCGTCGTATATCCGAGAAGAAGCAAACAAACATTGCAGAAGATAAGCAATCATTATCATGGCATAGTGCACAATCAAATATGATGCATGACAAATTAATAGTAGCCTCAAAGTAAACTAGTTAACACGATAGCACAAATTAAATGGACCCATATGCAAGGGTTGCATATGGAAAGATCCATTGAAAATAAGTGGAAACAATGATTATTTATTAGGTGATGGTTGTTATCATGATGAATGCATGATGAATAACAATAAGATAACAATATTAAATGCATTTGAAATGATAGTTAATCATTTTAGAAAACATTAATAAGGTTTGGCAATTATGGTTACTTAATGGTGTTAAACAAGTAGTGGTTGTTTTCATCAAGTTAAAATGCTCAAAACAATTAACAAGGTTTATATTTGGAAAGGTTATCAAATTTTAGTTGGATTACATGTTTCACATTTTGAAATTGGACTTTGGATTATTTAGTTAGGAATTAAACAATATTAAACAAGTTTTAATTGAATTAAACAAGAATTAAAATGTTTAGGCAATTTAAATTGTTCAAACCAGGAAACAAATTTTATATTTGAATAGAACATTCAAAAAGGTGTGAAAAACATATTTTATTTGCCCTATTTGGAATTGGTATGAAATAGTTATGAATTATTACAAATTACATTTGAATTATTCAAATTTGAAATTTAAATGCATTTTGAAAACTCAAAACAGAATACAAATAAGTTATTTGGCAAGATTAGGAAATTTGGAGCAATAAACATATAAAGTTTTTATTTATTGGACTTATGGATTAAAAGATATTAAGGTTTGAAGTTTTGGTATTAATTCTGTTATTTAAATGCATTTTGGGAATTTACAGAAATTGCGCAGATAGGTTTGGTACCTTTGTACCCTACCCAACGCCGCTGACCAGTGGACCCTTGCCCAGCGTGGCGCGCGCGTGGCAGGAGGAGTCAATGACAGTGGGCCACGGGTGTGAAGAATAATAGCCAAAAATAGTGGGTTTTGCGCCGGCCGGACTCGAACCCGCGCGCTGGCGTTTGCGCTGCACGGTGGCAACCACTGCGGTGGATCGACTGTTTGTGATACCACGGAAGACTGACGAAACAAAAGGAGTCGTTCTAGGTGTTAACTGAATGTTGGATTCAGAAGACCGAATATCGTCAGGTTACAGAGAGGATCAACGCCTCCACGGCCGCTGCGTTGTTGATCTTCACGTGCGCAGACCAGGGGGGGAGAGGAGCAGGTGCAGCTGGGCGTTGCACGGTGTGGTGATCGTGGAGAATTGGGCTTCCCAGCACCTGAACAACGCAGGCGTCGCTACTGAATTTCCGGCAGTAGCAGAGGTTCAGAGACAGCGCCTGGACGAGGAACCTGTAGCGGCGATCGACGGCTGGAGCTAGCTCGCGAGGTGGTGCGTGTGCTTGTGCGTACCACCGTGAGGCGTGCAGGTGCGGGTGCGGTGAGCGTAGCGAACGGATCGGGGAGAGGGAAGGAGCAGGACGCGCTCACCTGCTGCGGCCGTCGAGCAGAGGCGACGACGATGGCGTCCGCGCGGAAGACGGCGATGACGGCGGCCACCACGGGCCCTCCCAGCAGCGGGCGAGGGGACGGCGAGGTAGCTGGAGCACGCCCGTATCCATTCCCGGGGAGCGGAGCCCCAGGTGGCCAGGGTGGCCGGGGCGGCGGCGAGGAGCAGAAGTGGTTCGGTGGTTCTCTGACGGTGGAGTGGTGTCGCGGTTCAGACAACAGAGGGAAGATGGCGGCGCTAGGGTTTGGTAGCTAGGGGACCTAGGGTTAGGGGCAGGAGGAGGGTGCCGTGGTGAGCTATATGGAGGGAGCTGATCATGTACGGCAAGCATCTGGTGGGGTGGAGGATGATCAGATGGCTATTCCGGTGTTCGTACAGAGATGAGAGGTAGGTGACAGCGACAGGCGCTGGAGGGGTACTGGGCCAAAGTTAACGGGCTGGGCCTTAGCTGCTGCGCTGCTCTCCTCTCCTCCTTTGCAATCTATTTTTTTTTTTTTTTGTACTGTTTTTTTTTTGTAGATAAGCAAAAAGGAAACAAAGCAAGGCTTTGTTTAAAGAAATTTTTGGTATAAAAAAAATAGGTTAATTTTCTTAGTTGAAATACAACCTTTTGGCAGTTTTTGTTTTCCAAAAAAAATTATTGTTTGTTTGTTGTTTTAAATTTAAACCAATTTAAATGGGATTTCCAATATTATTTAATAGTAGAAAAACAAGGTATTTTCAAGGGTTTTCTTTAGGGTTTAAAAGTGATTTAATGAGTTCAAATTAGTGGTGAATTTCATTGATTCCAAAGATTAGAGATTTTGAGGATTGGTTTGAAATTGGAAATGATTTGGAATAATTGCTTGAATTAATTGATTGGAAAATTGGTTTGATTAAAGCAACAAATTGAGAAGTGGAAAACAAAGAATAAAAGGGGTGTTTTTATTTGTTATTTTGGTTCCAAAAGTTGTAACAGAACAAGTATGAAAATAACCATTTGAATTTGTTTGAGTTTGAATTATGGAAGCAAGATAAAACAGATGCAAAACAAATATTAACAATGCAAACAATAATAAAACAATGCAATGAAATGATGACATGATGCATTGCTTGAAATAAAACAAGGAATCAAACATTCTAGGGGTATTTTCATACTTGGGATGTTACAAGCTCGAGGTGCCCATCTCGGACCGCGTGAGAAGAGGCGACCGTCCTTGCCGCGTAGCCATCATCGAACCACCCGTGGAACTCGGCGAGGGAGTACCACATGCATCAACCGGTGTGATCATGCGCGACGGACTCAGCGTGGCATCAGCACGGCCAAAGGGTCCAGTCCCGAAGCATCCCGATCCCTACATGCATGTTTCGGCAAAAGTTAGCACCTTGGAAGACATAGGATATGTAACAACCTTGGCGTCCTCGAGTAGTATGTGCGAGTGAAGTCGCTCTTTGATAGTGGCTCCCGCTCTAGGTGGCCGTACTGGTAGTATGCCTCGGTCTAGTACCGGCGTCCTCGAGTAGTATGTACCGGTCTAGGTGGCCGTACTGGTAGTGGCTCCCTCTCTCCAGCGGCCGCTGATACGTCCAGTTTGCATCACTATTTTATATCATAATTTTTTGTTTTTCGTCAATATATTTCATGTTATGATGCATCTCTTATGTTATTTTATCTTATTTTGCATGTTTTGTAATTTTTGGAGAATAAACACCAGGATCAGGAATCTGATGGAAAAAAAGCACCGTCAGGGATACCATATTTCAGAAGATCAGAAGAAGAAGTGGGATACCGGGGGTGTCCTAAAAGTTTAGAGGAGGAACCCAGCCAGAAGGAGAGCCAGAGGGGGGCCACCATGGGCCCACACCTTGGGGTGGCGCCCCCTCCCTCTTGGTCGCGCCACCTATGGGTGTGGCCACCCTGGCCCACCTCTGGGGGGTATCTTTTGCGTGCATGTCCCCCAGGAAACCCTAAGCCTCATTTCATCGTCGAAGAATTATTCCGCCGCCGCCTCAGGGCGGAAAACACCTAAGAGAGAAAAGCTCTCTAACAGGGAGAAATCTGCCTGGGAAATTCCTCTCCGGAGAGGGGAAATCACCGCCATCGTCACCGTCATCACTCCGGGCATCATCAAGATTGTCATCATCATCATCATCATCACCACCAGCACCATAACCTTCATCATCCACCGTCATCCTGCTGTAACAATTAGGGGCCTCTATCGTTGTTTTGCATTAGATCTCTCTCCCGGTGTGGATTACTTGTTAATAGTTGATGCTTGTGAGATTTATCGGTGTTTGCACTTTATGACCAGATTGTTATCATCCATTATATCACCTCTGATCATGATATATATGATGTGTTGTGAGTAGTTCGTGTTGTTCTCGAGGACATGGGAGAAGTCAAGTTGTTAGTAGTGAAGTATTGTTGAGTAATATTTAATGTTTGATATTTAAGTTGTGATGTTATTATTTGGTGTCATGTGAACGTCGACTACATGATACTTCACCATTTATGGGCCTAGGGGAATGCATCGTGTATTTGGCTACTAATTGTGGGGTTGCCGGAGTGACAGAAACCTAAACCCCCTTTAGGAAACCATTACACGAGGGAGCGTAGGATCCCAGAGTTTAAAGTTGTGGTTAGATTTATCTATTAATTACTATCTTGTAGTTGCGGATGCTTGCAAGGGGTATAATCACAACTATGTATTAGTATTGGATAGGACGGTACATTAGCATAGGTTCACCCACACGACACTTATCAAAATACCAAAATTATTCAACTGCATGGAACAAAAGCACTTGACAGAAACCTCCCGTGTGTCCTCGAGAACGTTTGTTAATCATAAGTAAACTCACCGGCCTGTCCTTTGCTGAAGAAAGGATTGGGACACTTGCTGCAATTATTACTACTGCATTTTATTTACTCACACTTTATTTATCTTCAATATCAAAAACCCCTACAAATCTATTTTCCAGTATTTACAGTTATTCCTTCATCGAAACTGATTGTCAACACATTCTTCTCCTCGTTGGGTTTGACACTCTTATTTATCGAAAGCACTACGATACAACCCCTATACATGTGGGTCCTCAATACTATTTTCTGGCGCCGTTGCCGGGGAATGAAGCGCTATTGGGAAGTGGAATTGATAAAGGAAGCTTCCACTGTAAGTGGTCTTTTTATTACTGTCTACTACTTTATTACACTATGTTTGGAACTCATTTTGAGTCCTTATTTGCGGGCACTGCTACAACTTCTAGGGTAGTAAGTGACCCACCGCCTGATGATTTGGATCCTTATAAAATACCTATAAAGATTGCTACATATGCTAGGGATAACTGCTATTAAGGTGATGGAACTGTCCATCCCGGTGATCATTTGCTCTTTTTACATGAATTATGCGAGTTGTTCAAGTGTGCTGGTATTACAACGAGCCAAGTGAAGAGGAAATTGTTCTCTATATTATTGACAGGCCGAGCCGTTGAATGGTTAAAGCTGCTGAAAAATAGCGAGACTATTGGATGGGAGGAAATTGTACCTCTCTTTTATTCTAAATTCTATCCTCCAAGTGAAATCCATAGAGATCGGAATTATATATATAATTTTTGGCCTCATCACGGAGAGAGTATTGCCAAAGCATGGGGGAGACTGAAGTTACTAATGCTCAAATGCCCCATTCATGAGCTCCCCAGTAATATTGTTATTAATAATTTCTATGCAAGGCTTCCTCTTCATGATAACGATTTATTTGATGCTTCTTGTTCTGGATCATTTACACATATGAAGGATGAAGCTAAATGGGATCTTCTTGACCGTATTCAAGAAAACACTGAAGCATGGGAGAATGACAAAGGTAGAAAGTCAGGTATAAAGTATGACTATGAAAGCATTAAAACTTTTATGTCATCTGAGGATTTTCATAATGTTAGTGTTGTTTATGGTCTTGATTCTCAAGTTGCTGCAAACTTATATAAGGCTTTTGCTTATTATATTGATATTCCTAAAAAGGAATGGGATAAGTACCATGCACCTTATAAAGATACTATTAATTGTGTTCCTACTAGAGATATAGAAGTTCATACTGTTGATTCTATTGTGCCTGAACCTTATATTGAGAAATGCCTTTCCCTACTAAGGTAAAAGAACATTCTATGTTAGCTAGTGTGGTTAATAAAAGTGCAAGGAAACTTGTAGAACCCGAGGAACAAATAACTGTAGAACCTACGGTAGCAATAGTAAAGGACCTTGTTTCTGAAAATGTAGAAGAGGGACACATTATATTTTGTGAAGATGCTTCTAATATTGTCTCTCATCCTAGTAAATCTAGGAAACCTAGTGTTCCTGTCCTATCTGTTAGGATAGGTGATCATTGCTATTATGGTTTGTGTGATATTGGTGCTAGTTCTAGTGATATTCCTTATGAGCTTTATAAAGAAATCATGCATGAAAGTGGTTCTTGCGAACTTGAAGACATTGATGTGATTATTCAACTTGCTAATAGGGAAACTATTTTTTTCGGGAAAACGCAAATGACATTTGCGTTTTTTTCATTGAAAAGGTAGAGTTTGGGTTACAAGGCGTCCTAGGGGCGCAGATTACAACAAAAAATGGAATTACACTAGTGGACATCCCAGGTTTGAGGAAGCACATCTCCAAGGCCACGAGCTCCTGCTCTGGCCCAGTTTGCTGCTTCCTCCTTGATGTTGCCAAGCAGCGTGGGCAGCGACGGTTGGGCACCCTCAAAGACACATGCGTTACGGTGCTTCCACACCATCCAAGGCACGAGCAGCACAGCAGATGCAAGGCCTTTACGTAGCGGCTTTGGGGTGTTTTGCCGAGCGTGCAGCCACCAGTCGAGCAGCGAGGCCTCATGGGCTGGAGGTGGGGATATCATTCGAAGCCAAGCAAGAACCTCGTGCCATGCCTGGCGGGTGAAGGGGCATGCTAGCAGGAGGTGGTGCATTGTCTCCGGGGCCTGGTCGCAGAGTAGGCAGCGGGGGTGGTGTTGAAGACCGCGGCGAGCTAGGCGTTCGGCGGTCCAGCACCTGTCCTGACTTGCGAGCCAGTGGAAGAACTTAACCTTAGGAGGCGCCCAACTTTTCCAGATGAGCTTCCAGGAGGGACAAGGAATGGAGCCTTGGAAAGCTGCCAGGTAGGCCGATTTCGCGGTGTAGGATCCACTAGCTGTCCATCTCCAAATCAACTTGTCCGGATCGGCAGAGAGGGTAACCGGCTGGACGAGCTGCCATAGGCGCAGGTACTGACCGATCTCATGAACGCCGAGGACGCCATGGATGTCCCCAGCCCAGGCGTTGTTCAGCAGGCCCTCAGCCACAGTCCGGTTCTTGCGCCTTCGCTTGGGGATGCAGGCGTATAGCTGCGGCATCAGCTCACTGATGGACTTGCCGCTGAGCCACCGATCCTCCCAGAAACGAGCTGAGGCGCCATCGCCCACGGACATGGTCGTGGAGGCGAAGAATAACGCCCGTTCCTCAGCCGAGGGCTGCAGGTCAAGGCCATGCCATGCGCGTTCCGGGTCCGTACGAGCAAACCACAGCCACCGTAGCCTAAGAGCGAGCCCTGCACGCTCCAGGTCTTGGACGCCTAGGCCGCCGAACTGAATTGGGCGGCATACCCGGCGCCAGTTGACGTGGCATTGCCCGCCATTGGCGACTCGGCGGCCGGCCCAAAGGAAACCGCGCTCAATCTTCTCAATCTGTCGGAGTGTCTTTTTAGGTGGCGCGTATGCGAGCAGCTGATGTATCGGGATGGCGCTTAGGACGGACTTGACGAGCGCGAGGCGTCCGGTCTTGTTCATCAGCCCGGCCTTCCAGGCAGGTAGGCGGCCAGCGACACCATCAACGAGGGGTTGGAGCTGGGCAGCCGTTGGGCGCCTAATCGTGAGAGGAATCCCTAGGTAGGTTATCGGGAGCTCCATGATGGGGCATCCAAGGTTGCCCAATGCCTCTGCAGCCTCTTGAGGATCACAGTGCATGAGAGAGGCTGTACTTTTGGCATAGTTGACCCTGAGGCCGGAAGCAGTGCCGAAGAGCAGCAAGATCTCGCGCACGGCTAGTGTGTCGCAAGGGGTGCAATGACAGAATAGCACGACGTCGTCGGCGTAAAGGGACACCGGGGGGATCAAGCGCGTAGGATGTAGCCTTGCAATGACGCCCACCTCGATAGCACGCCTAATCAGTCGTCCCAGGATGTCCACGGCGAGCACAAAGAGCTGCGGAGAAAGGGGATCCCCTTGGCGTAGGCCGCGGCGGTGCCAGATTGGGGGACCCGGGACGCCATTCATCAGGACCCGGGTGCTGGCCGAGGAGAGCAGGATAGCGATCCACTCCAAGAACCGGTGACCAAAACCATAGCCGCGTAGCACCTCAAACAGGAAGGGCCACGCTAGGGAGTCGAAAGCTCGAGTGAGATCCAGCTTGAGGAGGATCCTCGGGGCGCCAAGCTGATGTAGAAGCCGCGCCGACTGCTTCACCAGGACAAAATTGTCATGGAGGCTGCGATGTGAGATGAAGGCATTCTGGCTTTTGCTCACAAGGCCATCAAGCTTGGGGGCGAGGCGCAGGGAGAGGACCTTGGCAAAAACTTTAGCCACCAGGTGGATCAAGCTTATGGGGTAGTCATTCAGTGCACTCGCATCCGCGCGCTTGGGCAGGAGCGAGATCAAGGCCTGGTTGAGGCGCGCGAAACCTCTGCCTCGCATCTCGTATAACTGTTGGAAGACGGCGACAAAATCTTGCCTAACCGTGTCCCAGCAGGCCCGCAGAAACTCTGCGGTGAAGCCGTCAGGCCCCGGCGCCTTGCGCGCTGGTAGTCGTTTGATTGCCGCCCAAATCTCCTCGACGCTGAAGGGCGCGTTGAGGTCCTCAAGGTCCACGGGCGTGATCAGCTCGGACAGGACTAGGGAGTGATCCCGGTCAATATCAGTGCCTAAAAGAGCATCATAGTGCTCAAAAGCGGCCTCCGCCATGGCATCATGGTCCGAGACCTGCTAATAGGGAAACTATTTCACCGATTGGTATGGTTAGAGATGCGGAGGTCTTATGTGGTAAACTAAATGTCCTGCAGATTTTCTAGTACTAGGTACTTCTGCTAGTGATACTTGTCCTATTATATTCGGTAGACCTTTCTTAAACACTTGTGGTGTTGTTATAGATTGTAAAAAAGGAGAAAATCCTTACAAAGTTTGATGGAGAGTCTTATGAATTTAATTTCTCCAAATTTGCTAAAACACCTTATGAAGCTGAATTACCTAATGAGAATTATAAAGTTGAAAAATTAGCTGCTATTGCTCTTGCTCCTAACAATCCTTTGCAGCAATACGTGGAAGACCACGAAAGTTATGTCTTTATGGAAGAAAGGAATGAAATTGATGAGATTTTCCTACATCAGCTAGCAATGGTGAAACATAATTTACCTGTGGAAGACTTGGGTACAACATTACCACCCAAGGAGGATCCTGGTTTTGATTTAAAGCCTTTGCCTGATAATCTTAAATATGCTCATATTGATGATAAGAAATTATATCATGTTATTATTAGTTCTCAACTTTCTGATAAGAAGAGGAGAGATTATTGGGGATATTGAAGAAACATAGAGGTTCTATTGGTTATACTCTTGATGATCTGGAGAGGATTTCTCCTGGTATATGTGAGCATGCTATTAATATTGAACCTGATGCAAAGCCAGTTGTTGAACATCAACACCGTTTAAATCCTAAGATGAAGGATGTGGTAAGAAATGAGATATTGAAACTCCTTGATGCTGGTATTATTTATCCTATTGCTGATAGTAGATGGGTTAGTCATGTGCATTGTGTCCCTAAGAAAGGAGGGATGACTGTTGTGCCAAATGAAAATAATGAACTTATTCCTCAAAGAGTAGTAGTTGGTTATAGGATGTGCATTGATTTTAGTAAGGTTAACAAAGTCACTAAGAAAGATCATTATCCTTTACCTTTTATTGATCAAATGTTAGAAATGTTGTCTAAGAAAATTCATTTATGCTTTTTGATGGTTATTCTGGGTTCTCTCAAATTGATGTTAAAAAGCTTGATAAAGAGAAAACAACTTTCACTTGTCCCTATGGAACCTATTCTTATATACTTATGCCTTTTGGTTTATGGAACCTACTTTTCAAACATGCATGTCTGCTATCTTTCATGGTTTTTGTGAATAAATTGTGGAAGTCTTCATGGATGATTTCTCCGTCTATGGAACTTCTTTTGATAATTGTTTGCAGAATCTTGATAAAGTTTTGCAGAGATGTGAGGAGATTAATCTTGTTCTTAACTGGTAGAAATGCCATTTTATGGTTAATGAAGGGATTGTTCTTGTACATAAAATTTCTGAAAGAGGTAGTGAAGTTGATAGAGCTAAAGTTGAAGCTATTGAGAAAATGCCCTGTCCTAGGGATGTCAAAGGTATTCGTAGTATTCTTGGTCATGCGGGTTTCTATAGAAGGTTTATTCAAGATTTCTCTAAACTATCAAAGCCTCTTACTAATCTTGTTCAAAAGGATGTACCTTTTGTTTTTGATGAAGATTGTAGAGAAGCTTTTGAAATTTTAAAGAAGGCTTTAATATCTGCCCCTATTGTTCAACCACCAGATTGGAATTTACCATTTGGAATTTTGTGTGATGCTAGTGATTATGATGTAGGTGTTGTTCTTGGACAGCGGATAGATAAGAAGTTAAATGTTATTCATTATGCTTGATGCTGCTCGAAAGAATTATGCTACCATTGAAAAAGAATTCTTAGTTGTAGTTTTTGCTGGTGATAAATTTAGGCAGTATATTGTTGATTCTAAAGTTACTATTAATACTAATCATGCTGATATAAAGTACCTTATGGAAAAGAAAGATGCTAAGCCTAGGCTTATTAGATGGGTGCTTATTTTACAAGAATTTGATTTACATATTGTGGATAGGAAGGGTGCTGAAAATCCTGTTGCTGATAATTTGTCTAGATTAGAAAATATCTCTGATGACCATATTCCTGTTAATGATAGTTTTCCTAATGAATAGTTAGCTGTAATAAAAGTGAGCTCTCAAGAGAGTCCATGGTATGTTGATTATGCTAACTTTATTGTTTCCAAGTATTTGCCTCCTACCTTTACAGCTCAGCAAACAAGAAAATTCTTCTATGATTTGAGGCATTATTTTTGGGATGACCCACACTTATATAAAGAAGGTGTTGATGGTATTATGCGAAGATGTGTTCCTGAAAATGAACAACGAGAGATACTGAGAAAATGTCATAGTAGTGCTTATGGAGGACATCACGCTGGAGATAGAACCGCACATAAGGTTATACAACCAGGTTTTTATTGGCCTACTCTCTTTAAAGATGCTAGAAAATTTATTTTATCTTGTGACAGTGTCAAAGGGTTGGAAATATTTCTAGATGTAATGAAATGCCTATGAATTATTCTCTTGTTATTGAACCATTTGATTGTTGGGGTTTTGACTTTATGGGTCCTTTCCCTCCTTCACAAGGCTACACTCATATTCTTGTTGCTGTTGATTATGTTACTAAATGGGTAGAATCTATACCTACTAAAAGTACTGATGGTGAAACCTCATTAAAAATGCTTTAAAACATTATTTTTCCTAGGTTTGGTGTACCTAGATATCTTATGACGGATGGGGGTTCTCATTTTATTCATGGTGGTTTTAGAAAAAAAACCTTGCTAAATATGATTATAATCATAGAATTTCTTCAACCTATCATCCTCAAACTAGTGGGCAAGTAGAATTATCAAATAGAGAAATCAAATCTATCTTGCAAAAGACTGTTAACAAATCTAGGAAAAATTGGGCTAAGAAATTAAATGAAGCTTTGTGGGCCTATAGAACTTCTTATAAAAATCCCATGGGCATGTCTCCTTATAAAATGGTTTATGGAAAAGGTTGTCACTTGCCTTTAGAATTAGAACACAAAGCTTATTGGGAAGTGAAAGACCTAAATAGAGATTTTAAACTTGCTGGTGAGAAAAGGTTGCTTGAGTTAAGTTCTTTAGATGAATGGAGGAGTGAAGCATATGAAAATTCTAAGCTATTTAAAGAGAAAGTTAAAAGGTGGCATGATAAGAGAATTTTTAAAGGAGAATTTCATGTTGGTGAGAAAGTGCTATTGTATAGGTCTCATCTCAGATTTTTTGCAGGAAAATTACTCTCGAGATGGGAAGGAACTTTTGTTATCGAAGAGGTATATCGTTTGGGGGAAATTAAAATTGTTTCCCTTGAAGACAACACTTCACAAGTGGTGAATGGCTAAAGACTCAAGCATTATATTTCTGGAGATCCTTATAATGAAAATGTTGATTGTATTCAAGCCATGATCCCGGAGGAGTTTATTAAGAAGCATATATCAGAAACTGCAGAGTCAGTTTTCGAATAGGTATTAGTTTTGGTAAGAAAACGTTCACGAAACATCTTCCAACTTTTATTTTTACTGTTTTTGGAAAATAGGAAAAATTATGAGCCGGAAACGAGGGGGGAGACGGAGCCCGGAGGCTCCACACCATACGGTGGCGTGGGCCACTACTGGCTGCGCCAACCCATGGTGTGGGCGCCCCGGAGCCCCTCTCCGTTTTCGACCTGGACTTTCCTTTCATTATGAAACTTTTTGCTATATAATCCCCCGGATCCTCCGAGGTCCGTATATCGTTTTTTCGTCGTGTTTTTGTTTCGAGATGTTTCTGCCAGGATCTGTTTTCGGTTTTAGAAGCATCATGGTCTCCGCCAACGAAAACAAGGGGAAGTGACCGAAGGAAGATGATGTCCAAGACCTGGAGCAGGAGGAGGAGATCGAGAGTGGAGCTAAAGGAGATGTAGAAGAGAACTCGCGAGTGCATCCACGCGCCACCGCAAGCATTAGAGTAGCTGCTAACCCCTTGAAGCTCAAGAGAGGCGCACGGATGAGCACCGGAGGGAAGGTTCCACGTCACTCCTTAGCATCAAGAACGCCTGCTGCGGGCGTTAAGAACCACTTCCACTCATTAATTCATGATTATTAGTACAAAAAGGTGCCCAGAGGGATTTGCCCTCTATGTGCGATATCAATCGTTCTAACAGTGCATATGAAGGAAGCTCTCAACCTAAGGAAGAGTGGGGGGAAAATCTTGGTGGCTGGGATTTACAGTCCGGCAGGCATGCAAACTGTACTGATCGCAATACGGAGGTGATGCGTATGCTTATGTTTGCGATTGAAGATCTGAAGAAATCAATTGATAAGCTCATCGAGAAGGAGTCACCACCACCACCGAAGAATTGATTCGTCGTTGGTTTTGGCATCCCGTCGGCTTGTTCCATGCTTGGGGTGAGTGCCGCGGTAGCACATCAATATCTTTCATCTTTTTACCTTTTCAGTAGAGTCATATCATGAGTAGAGAAGTTATCATATAGGATGGTTTGCAGTATGGAAGTATCTCTCCTTAGTTCGTTATCGTTGTATCCGTTGGTGTGAGTTGCCGGTTTGAAATATTAATGAGAAGTTTCATCATTTACTTTCTGCACACATCATTGTAGTTTTCAATTTCTGTCATATGGTTGATGTCGGGGGGTTACCCCCGAGTAGGGTAAAGACAGGTGGTAAAGGCCGCTTACAGAAGAGAGGTTTGGTCGAGTAGCCGACTACCGGGTACTCGCTACCCGGTCGACTGCTACCCGGTCTCACCCCAAGATGACCAGAAGGAGATATCCATCAGTTTCTACCATGTCGAGTAGAAGGTTTGGCCCGAGTACAATTGGCGGGAACATTTGGCGGGAAACTACTCGGGCAGGAAGTCAAAGGAGCCGTTCTGACACAGGATCCCGCGTATCCTGGGTCCGTACTTGGCAGCATTCGAACTACTGTTCACGTGGGGACGGCCTGCCTGACAGTGACAGCATGGAAGCAGTCGGTGGCAGGATAAGGGGGGCCTACTCTGTGACTAGGTACAGTGATACCAGTCTGTCCCCTAGTTTTGCCCAACGACTTTACAGAAGCAGCCAAGACCAACGACCAAAGATGTCAGCGGGTACTCGGAGAAAGGACAGTGTGCACACTATGTCGACACTTGTCTAGGATTTGGACGTATCCGGCTGGGCACCATGTATATAAGGTGCCCCGCCGCCTCCTGCGCGAGGCATGCTCCCGAGGCTCTCACCTGCTCCCATAGTGGCTCACTAGAAACCCTAGAAACCCTAAGTTCTTGACCTAGCTCTACTCGGAGAGGGGCAGGGGGCTACTCGGTAGCGATATCATTTATATTGTACCTACTCGGAGAGACACCGTAATACATAGAGAAAGGCAGGAGTAGGGGTTTTACCTCCTCACGAGGGCCCTGAACCTGGGTACATCGTGTTGTTTGTGTAGTGTGGATCTTACCTCACGCGGCTACTCGTCGCGTGATCCCTCCCCGGACACCTCCAGCGTCCATCGTCCCCACATCTTTAGCCATCCCATGGCATCTGCCGTGACACCACCACGACAGTTGGCGCCCACCGTGGGGCAACCAGCGGCGCTGGCTGGAGTTTCTGTTCGGACGGGATCTTCATCAGCGGAGCGCGTAGTTTGTGGCCTTGTCCACAGATTCGGCTCCTTCGACTTCGTCACCGACAACGCCGGCTGTTTCGGCGGCAAGACCATGCCGGAGGGCGGCTCGGTGATCTCCTTCGGCTCTCACCTCGTCTACGTCGCCACCGTCGCCAACGATACCTACCCCGAGCTGGTGCACGACGCGGAGGATCCTCCCGCGGTTGTTGCTGCTCGTGGAAGGCCCGCGCGCAGCTCTGCATGCTGCGCTGAGGTGATGGTGACTGGCTTGGCGGCGAACGCTGGCGCAGCTGCTACTGGCGCTGCGGCCGTCGTCGAGGAGGTCGACGACCCGCCCGCGGGTGGCAGGACACGCCGGCCCTACGAGAAGGAGAGCAACCTGCCGCCTTCCACGTCTACGGTCATCCCCGCGTCAGCTGCGCGAACCGGGATGCCCACTCCCACCGACCTCGAGCTCCTAGCCGAGAGGGAGCAGCTCGAGCGGCAACGCCAGGAGCTGCTCGCCGAGCAGGCGGAGTTGGAGAAGATCAGGTTGGAGCTGAGCCTGGACCAGCTCGAGTACAACAAGGCTCACGGCTTCACGCCGGTGGCCAGGAGGCCCAGCAGGGTAGGCGCTACGCGGCGCAACCTAGGCGCCGAGATGGCGACTGTTGCGGAGGAGCCCGCGCAGTCCGCCACCGCGAACACCTTCACAAGGCCAAGGTACAGCACACCCGCCAAGACGCTGCGAGCTGCGGAGGCTGTGGCTGCCGAGTTGCCGCGCCTAGAGGGAGAGGCGCGTCGCAGGCAGCAGGAGAGGCTAGGCGAGCTAGTGCTGGAGGCCGCCAGGCAGAACGAGGAGTTCCGGAAGGCCAACCCGGGAGCTGGAGCTTCGCAAGTGGTTCATTCGCACGCGGCTAGATCTAACGATCAAGCCTCATCTCCGCATCCTAGCCGCGAGAAGAGCCGCAGCGGGCGTACGGGTAGAGACAGGCAAATGCAGGTGTATGACCCGGCCGCTGCCGCGAAACAGGTTGCTGTGCCGCAGCAGCCCGGGCAGGAACACAACGCTGCGAGAGCAGGCTCTCAAGCCCATCAAGCTCAAAGCCGTGTCCGAGAAGCCGCACGTCCGGGTACTTCTCGGCAACCCGCAGCTCCGCCTACTCGGCAGAGGCAGCAGCCGCGCCCAGTGGCGCCAGTCGCCAACCCGGTGGAGCAGCCTGCTGCAATGCAGGTGGATAGGTATGATGATGGCTACTCGGCTATGGAGATGGCTGGTTATGACATCCATGACCGTGTGGGTGAGCGCGTGTTGGCGCCTGGAGATGCAAGGCACCAGCTGGACCGTATCAGCTTGTCGGCGCGGCTTGAGAGCACGGGTCCTCCTGGCCCCGAGTGCTTTGGCCCGCGCATCATGAATGAGCCTTCCGTGAAGGGCTTTCAGCTCGCGAGAGGCACCAAGAGCTACAATGGTAGCACCAAGCCTGAAGATTGGCTCAACGACTACGTCACCGCGGTCCATATCGCGAATGGCAACAGGAGATGGGCGGTGCGCTATGTGCCGCAGATGCTAGAGGGTCCGGCTCGCACTTGGCTCAACAACTTGCCCAAGAACAGTATTAACTGCTGGCTGGACTTCTCGGATGCCTTCATCAGCAACTTCACCAGCACCTACAAGAGGCCGAATAGGCCACAGCAGTTGTCGGCTTGCCGGCAGCGAGAAGACGAGACGGACCGCGAGTACCTTACTCGGTGGAGCACCTTGAGGAACACCTGTGAGGGTGTGAATGAAGCGCAGGCCATCACTTGGTTTGCGCAGGGTTGCCGACATGGCAGCATGCTTTGGCAAAGATTGCAGAGGGAGATGCCCAACACCCTGGCCGAGACCATCAAGATCGCGGATCAGTACGCACTCGGCGATCCTACTCAGCCACTGATGGATTCCTCTGAGCCGAGAAGAAACTTTAACAGCAGCAAGCGCAACGAGTTCCGCAACAAGCGCCGAGTAGATACTCGGTATGATCCCGAGGAGGTGAATGCAGTGAACGTCGGAGGCGGTGGTGGCCAAAGGCAAAAACCTGCTGGAGCCTACGGGCAGAACCAGAACCAGGGCCAAGGCAACAAGAAACCGTTCCGCACTGCGCAGCCGAGTAGCGGGAACTCCGAGCAGCCGAAGAAGTTTGTCTTCGATGACATGAAGGATGGCCCATGCAGCTTTCACACTCATCACCCCTCAAGGCCTGCGAACCACACTACTCGGCAATGCGAATGGTGGGATGTGATCAAGAGTGATGGCTTGCCTCCTCCACCTCCTCTGCCAGCCGCGAATGCCACTGTTCAGCCTACTCGCGCTCCTGCAGCTCGGCCGCCAGTGTACCCGAGAAGAGAGAATGTCAACCAGGTGGCTCTAGGAGCCAACCAGAACTTCAACAACGAGAGATACCGCAACAACAACAACTACAACCGCAACAACAACAACAGAGGCAACAACAACTATCAGGGCAACAACAATGGCAACAATGGCAACAACGGGGGCAATGGCCCTAACCAGTACCAAGAGCACCATGAGAGCTATATGATCTTCACTTCTGAGGCAGTCGACAAGCAGTCACAGCACAGGCGGGCCATGGAGGTCAATGCAGTGATTCCGGCTGTCCCTCACTACATGTACTGGTGCGACCAGGAGATCAGGTGGACTCGGGCAGATCACCCCAAGGTAATGCCCAATCCGGGTACTTATGCTTTGGTGCTGGATCCTACCTTCCTGGGCCCCGAGAAGAATGTGAGGTTCAGCAAAGTGCTGATCGACAACGGCAGCAGCATCAACATCGTGTACAAGGATACACTCGAAAAGCTTGGCCTGGCCGAGAACATGATGCTGCCTAGCAAGACCACTTTCCATGGCATCGTGCCCGGGATCTCCTGCAACCCGATTGGCCGAGTGTGGATTGATGTGCTATTCGGTACTCGGGAGAACTGCCGCACTGAGCGCCTGCAGTTTGAAGTGGTGGATCATCAGAGCCCCTATCATGCTCTACTCGGCAGGCCCGCTCTGAGCAAGTTCATGGCCTCCACCCATGTGGCTTACCTGAAGATGAAGATCCCCGGGCCCAATGGCATCATCACCATCTCGGGAGATTACAAGAAGTCCATGGAGTGTGCCTCTGCTAGCTCTCAGCTGGCGGAATCGATGGTGATTGCTGCCGAGAAGAAGAAGATGTACGAGGTGGTGGCCATGGCTCAGTCCGCACAAGCTGGCGCACAAGGTGTGCCGAGTACTCAGCATGGTACTGCTTTCCAAGCTGCCAAGGAGACCAAGACTATCCAGGTTGACCCCGAGTTCCCGGAGCGCGTGGCCATCATTGGTGCCGGGTTGGCGGAGAAATAGGAAAGCGCGCTCATCCACTTCCTCCGTGAGAATCGGGACGTGTTCGCCTGGACCAATGAAGATCTACCAGGGGTCCCGAGGGAGTTGGTTGAGCACTCTTTGCATGTGCGTCCTGACGCCAAGCCCGTGAAGCAGGCTTTACGCCGTTTCGGGGATGAGAGAAGGAAGGCCATCGGTGATCAAATCACCAAGCTGCTGATCAGTAACTTCATCATGGAGGTGCTACACCCGGACTGGTTGGCCAACCCGGTCATGGTCGAGAAGAAAAAGGAAGATCCCAAGGCTGCCACCGCATGGCGCATGTGCGTCGACTACACCGACTTGAACAAGGCATGCCCCAAGGATCCTTTCCCGCTACCTCGCATCGATCAGGTGATCGATTCCACTGCCGGCTGTGAGCTGTTGTCTTTCATAGATGCCTACTCTGGTTTCCACCAGATTGCACTCAACCCTGCTGATCAAATAAAGACTGCTTTCATTACCCCGTACGGGGCTTATTGCTATCGTGTCATGTGTTTTGGCCTGAGGAATGCGGGTGCGACCTATCAGAGATGCATGCAGAAATGCTTGCATGACCAGCTCGGCAAGAATGTGCAGGTGTACGTAGATGACATTGTCATCAAAACGAATAAAAACACATACTCTGCTTGCCGACCTGGAGGAAACCTTTGCTAACCTACGCAGGTACAAAATGAACTGAATCCGAGTAAGTGTACCTTTGGTGTACCAGCTGGAAAGCTACTCGGTTTTTCTGGTTTCTAGTCGGGGCATTGAAGCCAATCCGTCTAAGTAAAAGCTATTGAGAGCATGTCTTTGCCGAGATCATTGAAGGATGTGCAGAAGTTCACGGGTTGTCTGGCATCTCTGAGCCGCTTTCTTGGCCGGATGGGCGAGAAGGCTTTGCCTCTGTATCAGCTGATGAAGAAAAGCGACAAGTTTGTCTGGACTCCGCAAGCGGATGTGGCATTCAATGAGCTGAAAGCAATGCTGGCTAGTGCTCCCGTCTTGGCTAGTCCGCTACCCAAGGAGCCTATGCTGCTGTACATTGCCGCGACTAACCGAGTAGTCAGCGTGGTGATAGTGGTGGAGCGAGAAGAAGAAGGCAAGAGTGTGCAGCGCCCAGTCTATTATCTCAGTGAGGTGCTGTCCAGTTCCAAGCAAAACTATCCTCACTACCAGAAGATGACATATGGTGTGTACCTGGGCGCCAGGAAGCTGAAACATTACTTCCAGGAGCATCCCATCACTGTCGTGAGCTCAGCTCCCATCTCGGACATCATGGGTAACAAAGGAGGCGAGTGGCAGAGTAGCCAAGTGGGCGATCGAGCTAGCCGCGTACGCTCCCGCGTATACGAGAAGAGAAGCAATCAAGTCTCAGGTACTGGCGGAATTTCTTGTGGACTGGGCCGAGATGCAGTATGAACCTCCGCTCCAGTCTCCAACTATTGGAAGATGCACTTTGATGGCTCAAAGGTGAAAGAAGGCCTTGGTGCTGGCGTTGTGCTTACATCGCCCAAGCGCGATCAGCTCAAGTATGTGTTGCAGATTCATTTCAAGGCATCCAACAATGTCGCCGAGTACGAGGCAGTTGTGCATGGTTTGCGAGTAGCAAAGGAGGTTGGTGTGCAGCGCATTATCTGCTATGGCGACTCAGATCTGGTGGTGCAGCAAGTCTCAGGTACCTGGGATGCTTTGGATGCCAACATGGCATCATATCGTTTCCTGGTGCAGTCAATGACTGGGTTTTTCGAAGGCTGTGAGTTCCAGCATATTCACCGAGCAGAGAACGAAGCTGCAGACGAGCTGTCCAAGTTGGGATCTTCTCGGCAGTCCATCCGGCAGGGATTGCCTTGGAGCATTTGAGGAAGCCATCCATCAAGCCTTCCCCCAACTCGGAATCTATCTTTGTTCCCTCTCTGCCAAGTGAAGAATCAGACCCAATGGAGATTGACTGGGAGAGTGCTGCAGGGAACCCGGGGACTGCCGTCCTATACTCGGGGACTGCCGCTCCTTACTCGGGGACTGCCGTTCCCTACTCGGGGACTGCCACTCCATACCCGGGGACTGCCACTCCCTACCGGGGACTGCCATTCCTTACCCGGGGACTGCCACTCCTTACTCGGGGACTGCCGCCCTCAACCCAGAAGCTGTTGCATTCATTGAAGAAGTTCTCGCCAATCGATCTGGGCTGCAGAGAAGCGCTCCTACTCCTCCTGTGCAACCACCAGAGCCTGTCCCAATGGAAATGGACGAACCAGTGTTTCCCGTGCGGGAGACACCGAGCTGGGCAATGCCCATATTATCCTTTCTAAGGGACGGTACTTTACCTGAAGATGAGGTGACTGCGAGGCAGATTCAGAGAAGATCCAAGGGCTACGCCTTAGTCCGAGACGTGCTGCACAAGAGAAGTGCCACTGGTGTGCTGCAACGCTGTGTGAGCCCAGAGGAAGGAGAAGAAATCCTGGTGGAGATACATCAAGGGGAATGTGGGCATCACGCCTCTTCTCGGGCTTTAGTCAAGAAAGCTTTTCGGCATGGCTTCTACTGGCTCACTGCATTGCAGCAGGCTGAGGACATTGTGAGGAAGTGCGCCGGCTGCCAGATGTTCGCAAGTAAGATTCACATGCCAGCATCCGAGTTGAAAACAATTCCTATCACATGGCCGTTTGCTGTTTGGTGCTTGGATATGGTTGGTCCTTTCAAGCCGGCTAAGGGCAATATGACACATATCTTGGTCATGGTGGACAAGTTCACCAAGTGGATCGAGGTGAAGCCTATTCGGAAGTGCGATGGAGTCACAGCTGTGAAGTTTGTGAAAGATGTGATCAGAGATGGCTACCCGCACAGTATCATCACCGACAACGGCACCAACTTTGCAGAGGGGGCAATGGTGCGATTCTGCAGAGATAAGCATATCCGACTAGACGTTGCGTCAGTCGCGCACCCTGCCTCCAATGGGCAAGTTGAGAGAGCAAATGGGATGGTACTGGCAGGCATCAAGCCGAGGCTGATTGAGCCACTGCTGAAAACACCTGGGTGTTGGCTAGAAGAGTTGCCAGCGGTGTTGTGGAGTCTAAGGACTACCCCTAAACCGGTCAACCGGCTACACGCCATTCTTCTTGGTATACGGGGCTGAGGCCGTGTTGCCAATAGACTTAGAGCATGACTCCCCCGAGTAGCCCTCTACACTGAGGTGGAGGCGAGAGAAGCTCGAGAAGACGACGTTGACCTGCTTGAAGAAGCAAGAGAGCTGACTCTGTCACGTTCGGCTATCTACCAGCAAACCTGCGGCGCTATCATAGCCGAAGGTGAACCCAAGGGTTTTCCGAGAAGGAGACATGGTCCTTAGGCTTGTGCAGCGCACAGCCGGGATGCACAAGTTGTCTCCTCCATGGGAAGGGCCTTTCATTGTCAGCAAAGCGCTGCACAATGACGCGTACTATCTTGTAGATGTGCGCCCATCGCAGGCGAACAGGGCAGATAAAGCTGGAGAGGAAACCAAGCGTCCCTGGAATGTAGCTCTACTTCGTCGTTTTCATTCGTAAGCAAAGATGTGTATGTACCCTTTCATCCGAGTTGAAATTCTACTCTGCAATCTAAAATTGTTCTCGGGGACTGCCCTCGTCCAAATTGCTCTAAGTGTTTTTACTCGGCTTGTTCCTTTGTCTATTCGGTTGCTTCACTTCAGAACTCAAAAGTGCATTGAGTACTGTGTTTAAACCTATATGCCAACTCTTCGACTTCGCTGCTGTCCGAAACCCGGCTTCATGGCAAGCAAGAGAACAAGCAAAAGGTCAATAAGCACACGAAAATCACTAAGGGAGAAAGAGTGCAGGAACCGAGTAGATTGTCGGTTACTTTTTGTTCCTTGTTTTCGTCTTCTCGGCTAGGTGGTGGGCTGCGTTATCATGATTGTTTCTAGCGGCTAAGTATTTGCAGCCTTGTTCTTTGATTCTTGTGACTCGAATACCAAACAAGCGACAAGTCGCAGGTAGAGCAGAGATGAAAAGACAGGGTGAATAAGAAAAGCTACTCGGGGACTCGCATGGAAACACAACTCGGCATTAAGCCAGTGTCGCTCAAATTGATTAATGTCAACATAAACCGAGTGGGCATAAAAACTGAGTAGCAAGCAAGATAAAGGTAGTCTGTTACATCTGCTCCCGGCATCCCGGGGATCTGATAAAGTGTTCAAGTGAAAGAAAAGATTGCAGGTTGCTTCAAGTTGCAGAGGAGATGTTCTCGGCGCTGGCCTTGGCGGCTGTTTCCTCGGCGGCGGCCTTGGCAGCAGTTTCTTCAGTAGCGGTGGCGGTAGCTGCTTCTTCGGTGCCGGCTTGAGTGGCATCCGCTTCCGTCTGCACGGCGGTGGATTCCTCCATCTCGGCATCCTCCTGGGTGGCCGCCTGCTCGGAAGTGGCCGTGGCCACCGAGACGGGTCCTGGAGTCGAGGAGGAGCCTGAAGCATGGCCAGGAGGAGGCACCGTGTCGTCGAGAGCAGCACCTGAGGAAGTGCCGAAGTCGAGTGGCTCGGAGTCGATGTGCGCCTCTTCGTCTTCATCGCTACTCGCGACGACGGTGGCTTTTCCCTTCCCGGCCTTGCCCTTGGGAGATTCGAAGAAGTCACCAAGCTCTTCCGCTTCCTCATCATCTTCTTCGTCCTCGTACTCGGTGTCGGGTTCGGGGACGCCATCGATGTAGACCTCCGTCTCGGCGCATTCTGCGACATCATATGCAATCTGCTTGCGCAAGGCCACGCTATCGGCATCAGTCTCCCACTTGGAGTCATTGCGCTTCCCGCGGATGAGCTGCATATCCAAGTTTTCATACCAGGACGCAATGCAGAGAAGCATCACGTCCGCACCAGCACGGGCTCCGGAGGCTCGCCACTTCTTCAACTCGGCCTTCACGCCTTCCAGCTTGAGGGCGAGCGCCCGCATGCTTTTTGGCTCAGGATCATGGGGCCAGAACAGCCGGTGGAGCTCAAAGCCCGCATGCATCAAATCAGTCCCGCAGCTGGCCAGCTGTTCGAAGTAACCTTTGAGCACCACCAAGCTGTCCTCGATATCAGCCCTGGTGTCAATCGGCTCACCCAGCGAGAGGCGAACTGCTCGGGCCTTGGCTATCGTGGGCGCAGAGGTGGACTCAAGACGAGGCCAAATATCTGAAATAGCAAGTGGCAAGATCAAAAACCGAGAAAGAAAAGAGGAAGCCGAGAAGGAATAGGACCGAGAAGAAAAGATGCAATGAAGAAAAGAACTCACCGATCAGTTGGCGGCGCAGCTGCTGCAGCTTGGTTCTCCAGGATTCCTCGTTGTTAATCTGCTTTGATTGAACCTGGCGCAGGGTGTCCATCTGAGCGAAAAGATCAGCATTGGTCTTCTTCAGAGTCTCGCACTCAGCCTCGAGGGCCCTCTCCTTGGCCTTGAAAGTAGTCTCGGCCTTGGCTTTCTTGGCGATGGCCGCGTCCCTCTCGGCGCCAATCTTCACGGCGTCTTGGAGCGCGTTCTGAAGCTGGACCTGCAGCTTCTCCATCTCGGTGGTGTGGTCCTTAATCAGAGTAATGGCCTGGTCGGACAGCTGTTTCTCCACCTCTGCTGGCTGGACGCAATCTTGGTGCGCCTCAGCAAATGACTTATAATCTTCTGCGAAAAGACAAGATGAGGTCAGTAAACGGGCAGAGAAGAACCGAGTTCAAGGACATACCGAGTAAACAGCAAACTCACCTTCAAGTTTCTTTATCGTGGCCTCGGCGTTCTCCACGAAGCTACGGCATTTTCATGCTCATCGGCCAAGGCTTTCAGTTTCTCTGCAGAGAAGGAAAGGTCAGTGCGTAAAAAAGCAGAAGCGGGCGTAACCATAAAACGCAGGAACCGCGTGGCTAAAGGCGTACCTTGCACTTCGGCCAGCTGTTGGGTGCTGTCGTTTGCATTTTTGCTCGCGGCCTCAGCAACTGACTTCTCCTTCTCCAGCGCAGCAATTCGCCTCCTGGCGATGGAGTGGTTCCAGAGAAGGATGCGGTATAAATTGGTCCGCTTAAGAACGCTATCCTGAAAACCGAGAAGAAAA